>BFEA01000640.1:412446-425759 GCA_003427395.1 Chara braunii
TCTTTGACTGTTGAATTTCCTTGTGCTGCGTTTGGTCACACAGCCTCCTCGACAGACTCAGGCTGGGCATGTCTCGGTCACATAGCCCAGCACAGACAACTGAGTCTGGGTCTTACCGGGGGCAAAGTTCTGAGCCCCGGTCTGCTGTTGAACAGGGTTACTGCACAGCACCCAGACACACAGTATGTGGATCCTGTAAATGGCGGGGTGCAGGGGACAGCCGCCTGGCAGCCTCACCGGCGGTCAATGTCCAAATTCTAACTGAATATCTATTCCCCAGTCATTGTTCTAACACACTTAAAAAAAAAAAAAAAAAAAAAAAAAACTTAAAACGAAAACGCAGAAGTCACAAACACATCAACACACAAACTGCCACCACCAAAAGCGCAAACGAGTGAAAATACAAAAACAATTTTAAAAATCTGATCCCAGAACAACTCAAACTGAGAAGCAAGAGTCTTCCCCGGAATTAGAACATACGGTCATTATCACTGTATCTAGACTGAACGTTGCCCCAATACAGCTACAACGACCATAAGTTCTATTCGGGGGAAGACGGTAGGAACTCAAAAGCTGATGGCCATTTAGAGATCAATATGAAAGAACTGCGTAGCACAGCGGACATGTGTGCGGGCCTCGTGAACATGTTCGCACGTTCACGCAAATGGCTCGTGAATGTGTTTGCGAGAGCACAAAAAACTGGCCCGAGAACATGTTTTCCACGGGCCAGTTTTTGTCCCATTTTGGCTCAGTGGGGGGGGAGACAGAGAGAGAGAGAGACTTGCGGGCACCACGTGGCACACACTTTTTTTTCCCATTTTTCCATTCCTTTTTTCTTCTCCTCCTCCTCCTCAACCTCCACCCCCTCCTCCTCCATCGACGTCCATCAACCTCCTCCTCCTCCACCTCTCCTACTTGGACACGCATGCCATGTCGCACGCACCATTTTTTTCCCGATCTTTTTTTTAACATCTCCTCCTCCTCCTCCTCCTCCTCCTCCTCCTCCTCCTCCTCCTCCTCCGACATCGTTGTTCGCCTCGTCGTCCTCCTCCATCCATCTCCATCCTTCTCCTCCTCACCTCCTCTTTCGACCACATATCCTTCTCCTCCTCCCCTCCTCCTTCGACCTCCTCTTCCTCTCCTCCTCCTGCTCCTCCTCCACCTCCTCCTACTACTTGGATGCGCGTGCCACGTGACACGTGCCATTTTTTTCCCAATTTCTTTCCCCTTTCTCTTTCCCGCTTTTCTCCTTCTCCTCCTCTTCCTCCATAGATGACCTCCTCCTTCTCCCCCCCTCCTCCTACCTCCTCTCCTCCATACATAACCAGCCGTTGCAGCCGTGGTAAGAGTCACACAACGACCAGAGACTACCACAAGGCTGAAACTTGTGCCTGGCCCATGAGGCTGAACGCTACACAGTACAAGACAGGTTAAACTATTTAGTAGAGAGATCATAAGCTCAAACCCTGATTTATTTTCACCTGACGCAGCATGACCTGACCAACATTCGTGATTTTTTTCAGATTTCCTCGTCACTAGAAATCAGAATTAAAAGTTACCAAAGTCGAGTAGTCGGAATTCAGCGCACCCTCCCCCACCGTTGCACTACCAACCCTCTCCCCCAAATGGGCCAGCCCCGGCACTTGTTGAAGAGTTTCAAATGAACGGTAGGCGGGTGGGCCTGGTGGTCTGAGGAATGACCCAGCCCATGTAGCTGATGGCATAGACATGCATATGTTTTTGAAAAGATCAGGAGTTCGAATCCTGACGTAATCAAAGAGATACAGTGATTTAAGGGGCCACCCTCCGAGGGGAGGGGGAGGGGAGGGAAGGGGGAAGACAACCCGAGCCTACTAGATGGGAAGGAGCCTAAGCCAATGAACTTGAAGCGATTCCGAAAGACGCTCCGATTTACCATACCAGGAAAGTTCACCGAGTAAAGAAAACAGGCAGACCTATAAGAGGACGAGGTAATATGACTCTAGGCTTAGACTAAGTGCCACTGGATGGGTTCATGATGAACTGGTGGTCAGAACTGAGTCAGCAATTACAAGCTGGTCAGTCCGAGCTAGTCTTAGGAGAACCATCATTGAGGCGTGCAGCATGCGCACGAAACACATGTACACAGCGCACAATGGTGCACCGCTCATGTGCACGCAATAGGGGTTCGAAATCAAAACGAGGGGGATGGGCAGGGGGTGCAGCTGCACGCCCCTGCTCCTCCCCCCGGGAAAGAATCATGAATGTGTGTGCAAGTTTGTGTTTCAAGACGGGAAAGAGAGTGAAAGAGAAAGAGAGAGAGAGAAGGGGAGAGAGAAAGACGGCTGTGCAATTCAGCCTTGCCTCACTAGTAGTCACCACTCAAACTGCAAAAAAGGCCAAGTGCATCTCCAGATGGAAGGTGGAAATACGCATCTGCCGCTACGAAGGTATATCCACACTACTCGCAAAATGTGAAAAAGGGCGAGTGCATCTTCACATGCACCGTGGCTAGATACACGTGCCACTAGAGCACTTCAGGAATGGTGCAATGGTGCAGCCTTTATGTCCCCAACCATGGGTTGCAACCTTTAATCAAATCTAAGCAGGGTGTATGGGACAACCAGCCATTCATTCATACAAAAGAGGTGCGCCCTTGCACAAATCCAATCATCATCCTCCGGGCCCCGCCTCCGCCAATCAGATTCTAGCAGGTGTTCGTAATTATTTCAGTTTTCCACACAATTGCACCAAGCTGCGGCATATTCAATATATGCAATACAGTATACATTTGGAATCAGACTTGCTTTCTTCCTCATACAACAGATGGCAAAGCACACTGGTGCTGGGCGCCCACACAACTCAGATACAAACTCGCTTCAGAATGGCTATGGCGATTGCACGCCTTCTCCTCACTTATCCACTTAGAGTTTACATCCACTGTTTACACACACTCAACTCTGGATCTCCCTGGATATCACACACGCACTCACACTGTACTCCACTCACACTCACTCACACACTGAAACCCTATCTCTAACCTATGGCGGCTATGGCCCCTCGCTACCACTAACACTGGACGCTATCCCCTTCCTTCAGCCCACTTCGGCTTATCCACTTAGAGTTTACATCCACTGTTCACACACACTCAACTCTGGATCTCCCTGGATATCGCACACGCACTCACACTGTACTCCGCTCACACTCACTTACACACTGAAACCCTATCTCTAACCTATGGCGACTATGGCCGCTCGCTACCACTAACAATGGACGCTATCTCCTTCCTTCAGCCCACTTCAACTTCGGGCATCTGCAGACCACCTCGCACAAGTCGCCTGGGCAGAGCTTCCGCACGGCTCACGCAGGAATGAATGAATGACTGGACGTCGCCTCTTGATTTATACTTCTGTTGGTTGCGGGTCTGCCCCCTTTTCCCCCAGGCCCTTGGTGCACACCGTCCCACATGGTACTTGCTGACTGGACTAAGTGAGACCGGGACTGGGTACCGCTGACTAAGCAGGGTTGGACTCACCACTTGCCCACTTGCCTCTGGTCTGCTGTGAGCGACGTTTGAAAGGCCACTTCCGTTGCTGGACTTGGCCTTTCGAAACTGTAGCAGCTACGACCTTGACCTTTCAGGACTGTAGCAGCTACGACCTTGACCTTTCAAAATGGCTACAGCTACGGCCTCTACACAACTGTGACCCCTACTCGACAGACTTACAGGTCGAAACCCGACAGCTACATCGACCTTACGCCAGACAACAACTGACTCCTAAAACGCAGGTCCGGGTTCAAACACACAGGGGTACTGTACACGGGTGAGGTGAAGTCTAGGGATCGAACCCTGGGATCTGCATCTGCTACTGCAACGGTGAAAACTCTTTCACATTATTGTCCATTATATTAACATAATAACGTTTATCGATATTTCTATACAACAATGTAAATCATTATATATCCTCACACAGAACTGACCGCTAAACTGCAGCCAGAAAAGGGAGAAGAGGACAACAAACGAGGGGCTGTGACAGACTGTTTCATCCAAGTTTCACCAACTCAACCCTCTTCGGTCTGCAGAGTCCCCTAACTGAAGAATGATACTGAAAGTGATAATCCACCTACAACCAGGTTGCTGTTAAAGCATCAACGACTGCCGACCATATACTATTCCACCATGATGAGGCTACCGTCCTCACCTGAATAGAAGGCCAAGCCATTATAGCCGTATTTGGTGCAACTTTCAGTATACATACAGCGATAATGACCGGGCGCTCTATTCGGGTGAAGACAGCAGGTAGAGAGCTCCACCATAGGCACCAGAGAACACTCCTTGTGATGCAAAGAAAAATAAAGCACACAAAATTCCAGCCCCACAAGGAAACAATAAAAGCAAGAAACTGCCCAGGTCAGTTGGTAAGGCACACAAGTCGCATCCAGGAGGTCATGTGTTCAATTCCTATCGATCTCATATGCATGCCTCGGCATGCTTCATCACCTACCATCCAGGCATAGCACACTGGGTCCCAGGCCAGGGGGGTTGGAACACATTTGCTATACCACCAACAATAGACGCTGTCAACCATGGGTTAGGGAGAGAGGTAGGGACCGCTGGGTGCTCCCAGGTGGTGTCATGAAGAGATGAAGAATTGAGTAAAGAGGAGAAATGATGTACATAGATGCGATGAGGATCGTGTATACAAAAGAAAGCGCACAGGGAAAGAAAGAAAAACACAAACTCAAAACAGTCGAAGCGAAGATGCCTTACCTGCTGAACAAACTCCGAAGTTCGCTTTCACTCGTCATTTCTCCCAGGTTTCCAATAAAAAGGGTGTTGCAAGGAGGATTATCCTTCGTGTTCTGAAAAAAAAGAGCACCGATGCGAATAACAAAAGCGCAGCTCATTTAGAAATTGCCGGTAGTAACCAACTGCCCTACCCCAGTTGACACACCCATGAACTGTTGAAGTGCAGGCCTGAGTTCAAAACCTCCAATAGACGCAGATGAGTAATTTTACAACCATTCCGAAGTACCTTGGGCTGGTAAATTCGATGATGATATATCTCAAGGCCTTCGCTCTTAAAAAAAAACATAAAAATGAAATAGAAATGGGAAAAAAAAGGCAGATCGCGAGGCCTTCGCCCTTAAAAAAAATAATAATAATAAAAAATTATAGGCAACCAGCCAGGCCGCCCGGGTCACCTTGTTTGCCTGGGCAGCCCGGCCGTGCAACATCTGGGCCTAAGTCCTCCTCCGTGCAAGCACAGATTCGAACCGGCGACCTCGGCCTCAAGAGCCAAGTCTCTTAACCACTACAGCCAGGACACGGTGTTCAAAAGTGGAATCGTACCGGTCGTGATATCCACCCCACCCCTGCAAGGGTGTAGTGTCCAACTCAGCAC
Organism: Chara braunii; assembly: GCA_003427395.1. Taxonomy (NCBI): domain Eukaryota; kingdom Viridiplantae; phylum Streptophyta; class Charophyceae; order Charales; family Characeae; genus Chara; species Chara braunii. Next base: position 417,831 of record BFEA01000640.1, read on the forward strand.
ACACACCACACAACACCCACGGACACAGCAATTCTCGTACACTTCGCTCTGTAGCTGATGAGCTGAGAATCACTTGGTGAATCACCGTGACGAGTTGAATTACCTACAGTGTTCAATAAAATAAAATAAAAAAATTGCCGGACACGGCAATTCTCGTACACTTCGCTCTGTAGCTGATGAGCTGAGAATCACTTGGCAATTCTCGTACACGGTGTTCAATAAAATAAAATAAAAAAATTGCCGACAGTACGTTGCAATAAAACTTAATAGTTTAGGTTGGCAGAAACACACCTACAGCTACCGATCAAGAGAACTAGCGAGTCACTTGGGCTTCAGAGCTGAGAATCACTTGGTGAATCACCGTAACGAGTTGAATTACCGTGAACTGCCGTGAACCACCATGCGGAGTCTGATGAATTACCATCAATTACCTAACTGGCCATGAGCTTACCCTGGTTCAATTACTGTGCGATGAGCGGCATTACCACAAACGCCAACCATCGTTGCTGGGCTTGAAAGCTGAGAGTCACTTCGTGACTTACCGTGATGAGTCGAATTACCATGAATTCCCGTGAGCCACCACGAGGAGTGTGACGACTTACGATCAATTACCTACGTAGCCACTACTTACCATCGTTCAATTACTGTGACGAGCGCCTAAGTAGCCATGACTTAGGGCATCGCCACACCACTCTCGAAATTTGCAAAATGGGAAGGAACTTCCCGCTAGAACATGGCCAGATGCCTCCGCCACATTTTTGTCTTTTTCACATTTCGAGAGTGGTGTGGCGAGGCCCTTACCATTGTTCAGTTACTGTGACGAGCGGAATTACCAGAAAAGGCCGAGGTTGTTGCTGGAGGACGCAAAAACAAAAATAGGTCATCAACAACAAACAAACAGTACAAATTATCCACGCTTTCAATCTCTTCCCCCTCTTTCCTTACCACACTGCCCTCCCCTCCCCAGCCGTCCACTTGGGGCCATATGCCTACCGTCTTTGGGAACAAACCTCCTGTTGACAGGGACTCGGAATTTCATCCGCTTGAACCACCGTTACGAGACCCCTCCTCCAAAACTTGTGGTCGAACACAACAGGCCTGCGCTTCTCAACAAACCTGTCTATCATGGACCAGTTCGATTCGGTCGGGCGAAATAGAATTTAGGTTTGGGCAATTTAGGTTTTGGCAATTTAGCTTCAAGTCAAGAGTCTGAACCTCTGTGCAATGCGAACCAAGAGAGATTGAACCTGTGATGAACCAAGACTTAAGTCAACACTACCGGAGTCGAGGCTAAGAAAAAAAAGAAAACCGACGCGGCCGCACATGTGCCGCAACTTTCAGGACTCGGGACCCTGGGCCGCGCCAGGAAAATGAATCGATTTCGCACCCGTGCTGGTTTGACGAAACTCAGGGCTTTGCCGACATTGGTATCACGAAAAAGAGGCTCGGAAGTACTGGTGGTTTACAGCCACCAGCAGAGCCGCCGATGTGATTAACACCGCGCCATTTTCGAGGCAATATGGTTACCACCACCCCGTTTCCCGGGCCCAATTCTTGACTTGGCCCCATGGGATGTGACCAATACAGCAGCGACAGTTTTATTTCCCATGCGCCAGAACTGGCCCAGGCTCACACTTGTTTCCAATCAACAATTTAACTCCCGTGCCACACCATCTTCCCACAGCATCTGAACAGATCATGACTTCGAGTCTAGGGAAAGTACTGAAGCAGCTGCGTAACACTTCATTGTCACACCAACTTCCCCAAACTTTGATCGTGTAGCTGCTGGATCACTCCCCTCTCCCTTCGCACGCGGGCTTCCCTAAACTTTAATCTCCTAGCTGTACAACTTCGCTGTACAAGAGAAACAATCACATACATATACCACCCATGTTCTGACTCATAGCCCCCATAGCACCCATCTTTATTTCCCACTTCACTTGAGAACTCGGAGAACCCACAACCCATGCTTTGGTGGTAGCTTGCCTTAAGCCAGCGCTACGTTTCCCCTACATCAGCCACAGGCCAGCATCCGCGAGTTTCGGAGGCGGGAAAAAAAAAAATAGGCCGCCACGGCAGCCCAACAGCAAGCCAGTCCCCGACAAATATTCCCACTTTTCCCAACACTGTGAAACGTAGGGGCGGTTTAAGCATGGGTTCTTCTTCGGAAACACCTTATCTCACCTTAGACTTCAGAAATTTGCCGCCGCTTCTTCGCTTGAAATGATGTGTCCAAGGCGGGACATCACTGTAGCTCGAAGAGAGGGCAGAGTGGCACCATGGCCGGGAACTTGTATCAAGGGAGGATGCCGTCAGGGGCGGGGAGTTGAGCATCAGAATTGCATGGAGAAGAAAAGGGCAAAGTGGCAAGTTGGCAACTATACCTGCTTTATCCAGAAAGGTTGCACGAAGTGAGCCCCATCCTGTTCAACAACCTGGAGGGCTGTTGCAGCCCACCGCCCCCCCACATTAGGAGCAGCCCCAAATTGCACCCTCTGAGCGACCACGAACCAGCCACCATTTTAGGGCCCCCCTGAATCGCACCTCATTAAGGGCCTTAAATCGATCCCCAATTTCCGGAGCCCCAAATTGCCCCTATCACACGGGCCCCTAATAGCCCCCCATCTTCGGGGACACCAATCGCCCCCCATTTCTAAGGCTCCGAATCGTTCCCATTTTAGGAGCCCCGAATCGGCCCCCATTGCTCATGCCAGTGGAGGCCGTCCTAGTCTTCACAAACTTAAGTTCTAGCGCCACAATGACGAGACTAAAGGCCAGGTGCTATGAAAGAACATCCCTAGTGTTTGTCATTCTGTTTTTTCCCCTTTTTTGTGACAGATGACCATTTCTTGAAGGGAGAGACGGAAAAGACACCGTAGACAGGAAGATACTTTCTAGATAGCTGGGCTGAGGGAGAGGTTAGTCATTGAAAGAGAGGGACGGATCGCTTATAGGGCATACTCGGATCAGGACAATCTTGCATGTACCTGACCAAACTTACCAGGAGGACTTTCCACGACGTATCTGGCCACCTCGTACGGTCAAATGCAGTAGAACAAATCGCAATGTGAGATTCGCATTTCAATACATCAAGGTTTAGTCAAGTTTTTGATCGACCAAATACCCTTTTACTATTCTCAGCAATGGCCTGCAGGCTTTGCCCGTCCAGCTTGGTCTGCGACAGATATAGCCGGACCACATTGTATGCAGGGATTGCAACAACAGGTCAGGTGGCTGTTTTTATTGTTTTTTTGGTTCCTCGCCGACCTAAGCCACCCGCCGTCCGTTTCTGTAGGTGCCATGCTAATCTTCTCTGTATTGCTCCAGTTTTAACAGACATCCCAAAGGACATGCTTTCTCAAAGTTATTTATTTTCCCCTTTCAAGGATTAGATGAGAATTTACTATTTAGATATCCGCGTTCGACTCACTTCGCCTTAAGTGGTCCCAGCTTCAAGTTGAGCCTGATCTGCACGGTTAGCTCTGTATTCTTGCAGAGTTAAATCCAATGCCCTCAACTTACCGGCCAATTAATCGACTAATGAATTAATTAATTAATTGATTGATTGATTGATTGATTGATTGATTGATTGATTAATGGATTAATGGATTGATGGATTAATTAGTTAATTAAAAAAAGACTGAATCAGGATGTTGAGCCTGGACGAAACACGTTGAACAGTTAGGGGACTTAGAATGTATTAAGGGAAGGTCGACTTCGTAGGATGGTAATCTGTGGGGAGACTCTTGGGTTCTAGGGGAGGTGTGAAGCTGGGTCTGGAGGACGTGAGGGGAGCAGGGGGATAGGTGGCTAGGGGGCTGTTGCGGAGGGCCCAGTTTCTAACAGATTCTAAATTCCAATATGCTATGGGGGTGGGGGCGCGGGTGGGGGTAGGAGTGGGGATGGTGTGGGTGGGTAGCGGGGAGGAGTAGATTGAGAGGACCCCGGCCTTGTCAATAAAATGACAGGGGTGTTATAGTAACCCAAAAAAACAAGTGTGGGGATTGAACCCAGGTTTCAAAACAAAACCAGGTCCAACAAACCGATTGCGCCTGACCCCCAGGCTCTCTCTCTCTCTCTGTTCATGGATTGATTCCCTCCTCAGATAAGGGGTACCTTGCCAGCTGGCTCAATGGTACGCGCCTCTCCCTGTCGATCAACAAGTCAAGAGTTCAAACCCCAAGTCAGGAATGGCCTCTTCGCATTTTTGGACACACACACTCGTGCAAACAAAGACGAGGCTGCAAATGCATGTTGATGCATCGGGCTGCTTGTTCTGTTTTGTTCAGGTTCCGCATGTGTACACATTTATTTTTCCTGTTTCTGTGTGTGACCCCTCCCCCCTCCCTCCTCAAAGGGTCTACTCACACTGGGACGACTTTTTTGAATCGACTGCGGACCAGTGTTGGTCCCCGGTCCAACCGGGGGGCCCTCCTCGAGCCGGAACCGTTCCGGTCGGACCGGCCGGTCCACCAGCCCGGCTACCCCCCGGTCGGCCCCAGCGCATTACAGCTGGGGGAGGGTACCGGGGTCCAATCGGTACGGTGAGCACATTGGGGTCTAGAAACATCATCCGCGCCAAAAAAAAATCGAATCGGTCCGGTAGGCCTGCCCGATTCGTTTGAAAAGGGCGGCCGATCTGGGCCGCCGATCTCGAGAGATCGGCGGCCCAGATCGGTCGCCTTTTTCAAACGAATCGGGCGGGATCTGGCGGCCGACTTTCGGAGGGTGCCTTTTGCCTCCCGCTGCCCCGAACGCGTTTCGGCATCGCGTTCCCGCCGATGACATCGGCATCGCTCCGAACGCGTCCACGACATCGCGGCCACGACATGGAGAGGCAGGCGACCCGTCCTCTTCTTCTTCTTCTTTAGTTATTCTTCTTCTTCCTCTCTCTCTCTCTCTCTCTCTCTCTGTGCGTGTGTGTTAGTGGGCCACACGAAAGTGCGAATGTATCTGTTCCATTGTCTGCGCCAGATACATTTGCAACTTTCTCTCTTTTTTTTTGTGTGTGTCTCTGTCTGCGTGTCCGCCCCCCTTGGTGTGAGGACCACTTTTTTTAGGGTTATGGCAGCTACTACGGCCATCTCTGAGCGACGTCGGTGAAAGTCCAAGGACTCCTTCTTTAGTTCTTCTTCTTTAGTTCTTCTTCTTCTTCTTCTTCTTCTTCTTCTTCTTCTTCTTCTTCTTCTTCTACTTTCCCCCTCCCCCCTTTCCCCGTTTTCGAATCGCCACTGCCCCTTCGAGCCCAACCGGAATTGGACCATTTTCAGAGCCCAACCGGAATTCCGGTTGGAGGCCTTGGGTCGAACCGGTCCGGTTGCATCCGGACCGGTCCAACCGGCCCGTTGCCGGCCCAACACTGCTGCGGACATAATTGCGTTTGTATACATCAAGGATGGACCGGCGTTGCAGTCAAATACATCCACAAACAGTTCTAGTGTGAGTACAGCCTCAGCGAAAGAAAAAGTCGGCAATTATATACACAGCCAAAAGCCGAAAGCAGACGTGACAAACACCAAACCACATGGCCATCGCAGAAAGAGTCAACATAGATCACGAGTTTGAATTCTTGAGGGCCTACCAGTTGCACCACTTGCCATCCGCCAATATTCTGAACGCATGTGGACAAGGAGCTGTGCAGATGTATTCAGTATCTTGGCAGATGGTGAGTGGTGCGACGATCCTGTGGGATGGAATACAGAAGTATCAGTGAAGGAAGGAGCACAGACCTTCCCAGCCCATGTGACTGAAAGGTACACTACTACACAGATGTTGCTGTTAGTAAAACAGATTGTGAGTTTGAATCCCACTGGAATCGAACAAATAGGACAACTATAAACACAGAAAAGAGAGCAGGGACATAACACTGTCATTAAACCACCAGTCACTCCGAGCCTCTTGTTTCCAACATGGCTTTCTGCTACAGGAGAAATAAAATTGAACTGGAGCACGCACGAGATATGTTTTTTTTGCTCGGTGCCACGAGCATTCTCCTTCCAGTATGTCAAGCCACTGTTGAAGTCGCGGGTGCTCACTGTGTTGGAACAAAATAGCTGGGAAAGGGAGTATTAATTTAACCACAGCACCACACCTTGGGGCCGAACGGTACACTACTACGGTATGTACCCGATTGAACTTCAATCCACAACGAATTCACACGTTCCCATACACACATGCAATTGCAGAGTAGACTCGAAGGAGGCAAATCCACACAAAACCGGAGAGAAGATATGCACAGCGGAAGCTCGAAATACACAGAGAATTGAAAAACGAATTTCAATTCTGTAATGCCCCGTCCTCCTCCAATCAATCCCAAGTACATCTTCCAAGAATCACAACCGCGTTTACAACAACCCCGAACAACCAAAAACAAGCGTTCAACGAAGTCTATAGGAGTCTCCTTCTTCCTCCTCGCCACCTCATACCCCTGGCTATGGCAACCGTAGCAACAGTAACCTCACAGCAGTCGCAACATGCCAATCTGAACCAGCAACCCCAATGATAGCAGCGCCTGCACAGAAGTGCAGCGCTGGAAGTCCTGATGAAGAAGGAGACAACTGATCCAGCACTTCAAAGAAGAGAAAGACGAAGTTCCTCATGAGGAGGAACAGCAAATATGGCTGCCAACTGTAGGAAGGCAGCGCCCAAACCCAACAACACAGTCATGTGGAAGCTCTCGTGCAGAGCTGCAGAATAGCAGTAGTGCTATCTCCAACTTCATGTCCCAGCCCCAGCTATGGCTGGGCTTCGAGGAAGAATATGCCCTCGCCCGAAATAACGCAGAAACACTTCGATAACAATCGAGCAGAGTTTCCACAGCCAAAACAACAAGAAAAGACCCGAACTAATTTTCCTGCCCGCTACTTCTACACTCCGCCTAGACCTACGACGGCCTCCCCAAAGCAACAGCCCAAGACCTATCTGTATCTAGACGGAAACAGGGGAAAAAGAGGCCTAGACCTATGACAAGGCGAAAGAAAAAAGGCCGAATGGCCTAGGACTACCAAACAGAGACTACTAGTGATAGACGCAGGGATCAAGCCCCATAGGGCACAACACTTACAAACAAAACACACAGGTTACAGGTCACGGGATCAAGTTCCGTAAGGTTCAAAACACACAAACAGAAAATAAACAGGCAATACAGCAAACAAAGGTTGCGGGATCAAGTCCCGACAACGACGACAGGGACAAAGTTAGCGTACAGCCCGCTTGTAGCACTGCCATTCATTGCAACTACACACATGGTACTGTTAGTTATTAGATCATGAGTTCGCATCCCGACGGAATCAGACAAAAAACAAACGATGTTAAAAACAAAAAAAGAGAGAAAAAAAAAAAGGGCAGGAACACTTAACTGTTAGTGACCAGAGCACCAGATCTTTGGGACTCCCACCAACGTCCGGTAACAAATGATTTTCCACCAAGTGTATACTCGCACACTAAACGAGTTCTCGTCGACTTCTCGACCGAGTCCAATAATACCAGATTCCCACTACTAAGGGCATACTCACAGTAAACAAAAGTTACTGTCGACTTCTCGACCTGTTTGGAGACCGGGATCTACCCCAAGTGTCACTTTCTTTCTGCTTTCGGTTGTTTTTGGTTTTTGCTACTTTCAGTTGTTTTTGGTTTTTGCTGCTTCCGGTTGTTTTTGGTTTTGTGGCTTTCTGTTGTTGTTGGTCTTAAGAGTATACTCACACTAGCCAAAAAATCACAGAATAGGAAAATGAGCGGCAAGATGGAGTTCTTCGATTAGTAGGACTGGATCCGTCATGGTAACCCTGGACCCGGACACCGGACACTTCCAGACTGACTTCCGGACCAGAGTCTGGACCGGTCCGGACTGTCCGGTGATCCGGACATCACCGGACGGTCCGGACTGGTCCCCGGGGTGAAAAAAATGTACGGAAAAAAAAAAAACGGGGG
>BFEA01000640.1:452459-482304 GCA_003427395.1 Chara braunii
AAAAAAAAAAAAAAAAAAAAAAAAAAAAAAAAAAAAAAGAGACTACCTAGCGGCCAAGCTCAGTTGATAAGGGAACGATCCAACATTACTAGGTTTTGTGGAATTCTGAAAAAGAACGAAAAAGATGGAGGCGAACCAGACCGAACCAGACGTCGCGGCTGGGTGGTTAGACTCCGAAGCAACGTTGGCCGAAGTTTCCACAAGCTGTACGTGGAAACGCTAGGCCCTGCCTTGTCGTCAACCTCGCCATCGCGATGAGGAACGAAGGGACCTCCATACCAGCGCTTCGCTGGTACCGGCTCGCCGGAAAGGTTCCCTTTCGAGGTAGCCTGGGTTTCAATCCTGGTTCCATAGTTTCATTTCCTCGTAGTTGTTCAGAAGGAGCTCGGTTTCCTAAGGTAGCCATAGTCGCCAACATGCGGAAGCATACACCGAAAGGGTGAAGGATCAGGTACAGGGAAAGGGAAGTCAAAGGAAGCTCCAGGCGATGACGGGGAGCTGCGAGAGTTGCAAGTGAAGGCCCAAGAGGAAAGTCATGCACATGGTGCAAGTGGGCCCATCCCTTCCTCCTGTCCACCGCATCCCAGCTTTCATTAGTGTGCCACGAGGAGGGGGGCAGCCATAGCGGTTGGAAGGCTGGCGGGGTAGAGACTAATTCCCAACAAGTCGCATGAAGAGGGTAGGAGGAGAGTGGTCAAACGGGTCACGTCAGCACTAATTACAGCGCCGAGGTGTAAAGAAAACGGAAGGAGGAAAGAGAGATCAAGCAAATCCGGATAGCTTCACCGTCTCCTCGAAACAGAGGTTCTACGAAGCCATCAGGGGGAGATAAGACCGGAGAAACCTGCAGAGGGTGCAAGTGGTCTTCATCCTTACTTTCAGCCCACCACTTCTCTGGTACTCATAGCCCTACACAAAGTTGGTGGATGACGTTAACCTCGTTTTCACCGATGAGGTAATTTCAGGGGGCGGTAGGTCAGTTGCCCTCCCTCCCATAAGATATAGGGTTAGAAATTGTGGTAAGGAAAGTTGAAGGTGCGGTGGGGAGTTTTCCGAATAAAACAGAGTTTGACCCACAATCGCGTCGCATGCAGAGGGTAAGAGAAGAGGGGCACCCAAGTCGAGATAGCTCCCCAGAGCTTCCCGACACAGTGGACTCACGGAGATTCCAAAGGGAGCTGCTTTTGTAGGTTTTTGAAATGGGGCATCCTAGAGGATAGGTGGTACCTCATCGGGGCTGTCGAGGTTGGCGGGAGATATCGCTTTTAAGTGCATAGGAACTGACGAGGGGTCTACGCTGAGACGAAGGGAAGGCTACCGTACTGCAGCACAGGGAAGAAGTGCATAACCGGGGTCCCGCGAGAAGGGATTGAGGCCCATCATGGAAGTAGAGGAAGTGGGAGAGGGGAGACCCCCAACGAATCAGGCTAATGAAATCAATTTGTGGGAAATTGAAGAACACACACGCCAATCGATAGGTCAGTGCTATGACGATGGGATATTCCAGATAGCGGCTAATTTGGGAGAAGTAATTATAGATGAGAGAGGGAAACGATTCAGAGTCAATGTGACGTTGGACGAAATAAAAGAAAAGTGGTTGAAGGAGAGAACCGTTATCTTCATTTTTTAGGATGAGGCAAGAGAATTGACACGGGGAGTGAAGGAGGATTTGATCAGGGCATATGAAGATGGGTGGGCCGCTTGAAGACTATTTAGCCCGGATCTTCGGAGAGGAAGGGTGAAATTTGAAGGCCCTAACGTGGTGTCCTACGTGGCGAAGGCAGTGGAAGTGGCCACCTGGCTAGCTCAGAAGGGAACGATTGCACTAAACCTAAAAGGGAAGGACTACACGGTGACGCTGAAACCCTGGATGACCAAGCAAGAGTTAAAAGATATGAAGTTAAGAGCAGTTGAAGTCAATTTCTGGATTGTTGCTCTAAGGGTGCCTCTGGAAGCGATGTACTACGTGCCCTCAGCAGCGGAGGGATTGATAGGAGGAGTCAAACTTATGCACCAGCCGGAGGCTGATAGATCAAAGTCGAAGCTGACGAATGTCAAACTGGACATGGAGCCGCAAGCCAAATTCAAAGTGGAGGATCACCTACTTATCGAATCGCCTAAGGGGGAGACCTGGAAAGTGGAGGTAGCAACCCCTTATTCGGATTGGTGCCGCAGATGTCGCTGGTATTTCCACACCGAAGACAATTGTCCCAGACAGGCCATGGATGGGAGACCTAGGAGAACGTGAGCGAACTCAAGGCTTCCTTCGCGGAATGGTCCGTCACAGCAGCAGCAGCAACACAGAGAACAAGTGGCAGCTCAATTCCCAGCGGGAAGTGGTCCAGTGTCGGTCCCACCAGGGCAGCGGCCACGGGAGGCCCAGAGTGGTCACGCTGAGCCGCGGGCGCCAGTGTACGGATAACAGGCAGGTTCACAGGGGGGAAGACAACCAATAGGAGGGATGGGGTCGGCGCCTGCTGCTATCTATCACCCTCGAGCGACGCTGGTACAAGGCAGAGAGTCTATAGGTCTACAAAACCTACACTCCTTCCATTACCAACAAGTACATTCTCCGCTTACAGGAAGCAGCCTGATGCCCCCATGGGCAACTCACCTGAACTGGCCCAACAAAGCTCCTCATATGTTAATACCGCAATGCTACCTAAACCACCAAGGCTGCCAAGGATGTGTGGATGGTCAACAGGTGCAGGCGTACCCCTATGCTAGGGAGGAAGCTGGTATGTACCAGACAGAGGTCCAGTGGAACCACAGGCCCGCCGTCGCAAGGCCTCCACAATGGAGAAGAGACCAAGGTGAAGCCTACCTACACGGTAGTCGGGGAGAAAGCAGAGGAACTCGCACAAGCCATCGAGGGTCTGCTCAAGAGAGACCGACACACCCAGCCCAGCTTAGTGCAAGAGGAGGCAGTAGAGAAGTCGGGGTTTCCAGGAGGAGACCGCAAGGACAGAACTCAAGCAGAGTGCTGGTTGGAGCAGAAGGAGGCTTAGCAGAGGAGAACTCAAGGCTCTCGGCAAACTCCAATTCAAAGGTGGAAATGGGGAGTGACTTGGTGGGGGATGATCCAGCCCTGCTGGGCTCCGACTTTCTACACGCAAAGGGTTCTCAGTCCTCTACAGGTAGCTCGGCTAAGGCTCTTAGACGGAGGGGAGCAGAGTCTGATACTACCTGTAAGAGGGGTTACAGGAGGACGATGCCAATGGATCGCAGGTTGGTCTCACTGGTCTGTACGGTGATAGGAGGTGTTGCGGTGTTCCTAGGAAAAACTCAGTTAGATGGCAGTGCGCACCTTCCCTCTGTGTCGATTGAGAGAACCCCCCTACCAGGAGAGATTGTTATGAGGGTCAAATATCTCTATGGGGATGCCTTCCCAATGTGTATAGTGCTGAGATCGGTGATGACCAACTGTCAGGTTCCATTGGAGAATAGGACTGCAAAATTCTATTTTTCCTTAATCGATGCTCGCATCGATGAGGCGACGACAGATGCCATGTTTCAAGCAGGAGTTAGGTGGTTCACGTTAGATGGGGTAAGAGATTAGAACAGCCATGAGTTGGAGACGATAGCGTTATCCCAAGATGTCTCGGCGCTCCTCCTATTACAACTAAATGCATCCTTACCGGTGGAGAAGAACTTACAGTCGAGGTTTTTGCGTGATTCCTTGGTGTTAGCTTGGAGGTCCCCAACCCAGTCCTCACACTCTCAAGGTTCAGGAAGAAGAAGTTCAATGCACCAGTCCCCTGTGCAAGAACAACGCAGATGGGGTGATGACAAGCAAGATTTTCGCATCCAACTGTCAGCGGAAGACGCTCGTTCTCATGGTTAAATTAGTTCTGCCAACTTGGAATGTGAGAGGGTTAGGGGACACGTTAGGGAGATCAAAGCGTGAAAGGCTTAGGTTCTGGATGTTTGATAAGAAGGTGGATTGTATGTGTGTCCAGGAGTCTAAACTCGATGAAGAGAAATTGGCTAAAATGCAGAGCTTTTGGGACGTACCACAGGTGTGGTCCCCAGCGCAGGGAACCAGAGGGGGAGTGGGAATTTGGATTCACAAGAATGGGAGGTCCAGGGTCCTAGACTCAGAAGTAGACATCTGGGGTAGGTGGGTTTGGGTACGGCTGAGCACAGGTTTCCTGGAATGGACTCTAATGACAATTTATGCCCCCTCTGACCCATGCTTGACTTCCTGTCCAGCATTAAACTAAGTATTCCGAGTATAGAAAACTTAGTTATTGTTGGGGACTAGAATGTATCATTAGACGAGGCAATGAGAGAAGACTCACGTACGACGGGTAGAAAAGATGCGGGTGCGCTGTTCGATTTGATGCAGGAGTTGGAGCTAACGGATTCATATCGTTCGTTGAATCCGGAGGAGGCGGGATTTACCCGGTTTTCAAACATTAGGAAAGACAGTAGGGAGGTAACAAGAAGAAGATTAGACTATTACCTGTTGTGCAGCAGGCTTCAGCAGGCTTTCACATATGTCAGACAAGAGGCCCACCCCATGTCGGATCACAAACCTATTATAGCAGATGTAGTGTTGGCGTAGTCAGAAGGAAGAGGAAACGGCTACTTTAAGTTAAACTCTAGAAACCTAGAGGATCCAGGAATCAAGAACTGGGTGGCTAACCATATGGAGGCGTGGCAGTCCACAAGGATCGATTTCGCCTCAACTGCAGATTGGTTGGACGGAGGCACAGCGGTTATTTCCGGAGTGCTGAATGTTTGCTCCAGAATATTGGTCAAAGACAGAAACAAGGAAGAGGACCAATGCCGCAGAAGGGTGGAAGAAGCGGAAAGGAAGATTGAGCATCACCCCATTTCAGAGTTGGTGTGGGCGGCGGAAAGAGAGAGGAGAATGGCAGATTGGGAGAAACTGCAAGTTGAGAAGCAATGCAGATGGGAAGAGAACCTGAGGGTGAAAGAGATTCTAGTGCAGGACAAAATGACTAAAGAAACATTTCAGAGATTACTGCCAAGTTACTCCTTTCATCAGGTGGTGCAACTTAATCACCCCTTTGATGTCGCGGCCCCTCCGGCCAGCACTGCATAAGAGATCTTGGACTACGCTAGACTTTACTACTCGGATATTTTGACAGCAAGGCGACCAAAAGAGGAGGTGGATGCAGACCTATCTGCTGAGTTGGACATGTGGAGAGACACGGAGGCCTCTCTCTCGCAGGCAGATAGCCTGAATCTAGACAGACCAGTCACACTAGAGGAGCTACATCAAACGCTGTCGGTAATGGCGACACACAAGTGCCCGGGCAGAGATGGCTTGCCGGTAGAATTCTACCGCACCTATTGGGAGGCTGTGGGCCCAACCGTCGTGGAGGTGTACAACAAGGTGCTAGAAGGGGAACAACTGGGGAGCCTCATAACCTTCAGAGTAATTTCGGTGTTGTTTAAGAAAGGAGATAAAGCCAATGTAAGAAATTACAGGCCCATCTCAGTGTTAAATGTGAGCTATAAATTGTTGGTGAATACCCTAGCACTGCGATTGGGGAAAGTGCTTCCAAAGTTAGTCGAGCGGGACCAAGGGGCTTTCGTGCAGGGCAAATCTATCTTTGTGAATATACTTACGGCAATTAAAAGCATTGACGTCATCAGAGAGGGAAATTTGGATATGGCTATTCTCCTATTGGATATGGAGAAGGCGTAAGATAGGGTGGGATGACCGTTTGTAATGACCACGCTGAAGAAAATGGGCTTTGGTCAAGGCTTCTGGAGATGGGTGGTTGCAATGTACACGACAGCAAAATCGGCAGTCCAAGTTAACAACCACTTGTCGACCTCCTTTCAGTTGACTTGGTCGCTCAGACAGGGAGGTCCTCTAGCCCCACTCCTCTTTGTGTTGCAGCTGGAGATACCGCTGAATCCGATCCGAAAACACCCATGCATCCGAGGCCTACCGCTGTCCCCCAACAAAGACTGCAGGGTCAAGGCCCTGGCAGACGACTTGTTCTTAGTGTCGGAGAACTCGCTGGAGTCTCTGGAGGCTGTGAAAGAAGTTTTAGTAGAGTATTCTCAACTGTCGGAGGCATTGGTAAACTGGAACAAATCGGTTTATCTCCTCCCGGTGGCCTACAAACTGAGGGTGGAATGGGGCATGCAGCGGGTAGATCCAGAGTCCGGGGAACGATTTTTGGGAGTGCTAGTTAGCACCCAAGTGATGGGGATGGCCCAGGGAATGATACTGCAGTAAAGAGTGGCAGCTAAACTCCAACAGTGGGGAACTGCAGGGCACCTATCCTTACTAGGCCAAGCCATGGTGATCAATGTAGCTCTGTTCTCGCTAATTTAGTTTGTAGGGCAGTGAGGGAGATTGCAGCCAACTCCTACGCGGAGATAAGGAGACTGTCTTCAAGATTCTTGTGGAAACTGCAGGCAAGAAGGGAAGAAGGGTTCTTAAGCAAGGTGGCATGGGACTTAGTTACCTTTCCAAGGGAACAAGGAGTTTTGGGCCTGATCGACCCACAACGGAAGAACCAGGCCCAACTGCGTAAGTCGTTGGCGAATGTAGCTCTGGCAGAGGTCAAAGAAGATTGGATTTTGCTAGCAGAACAGATCCTGCAGAGGCAATGACAATTAAGCAGAAAAAAGGACGTTTGGATTTGTTTCTTCATTGAATCCTTCATGCGAAAGAGACTGCGCTCAGAGTTCTAGGAGGCAGTGCGGCGGGCCTCGATCGTACAACCTCCAGATGAGAGAGCTCCGCCCCTGTCAAAGGAAAAAGTATTGTCCCAACCACTCTTTGAGAACCCTCTCATCTTGAATAGCGAAGGACGACACTTTTCTGCGGGGCAGGAAGCAGCGGCCTTTGGAAACTCCTAGATAAGGAGGGGAGTGGTAAGGATTGCAGACTTGTGGTCAGAGCTCCTGGGGAGGTGGAAACCACTACAGGAGATACTAGTCCCACTCCAGGGTCTGCGGAGAGTAGACGAGTGGTGGAGAGCAATTCTGCAGGCGATACCAGTTGTCTGGCAGACGCTGCTAGGCCCTGAGGGTCTAGATCCTGATGGCACCTGGTATGCACCAAGACAGGATCCCAACCAGGAGACAGTCTGGAAGCTACTGAACCTAACAGACGGCGGCTTCAGAGAGGTACAAGAGTGGCGCACAATGAATCCCTCAAGCTGCCTGCAGCTAGAGGGCAACCGAGTAATCTCCCAATGGCACAACCCACCTTAGATAAGAGTTATTGAATACCATGACAATAGAGGAGCGTTCAAGTTTGCAAGGTGGGTGGGTAGAGCTCCTCTAAGCTCCCTACCTATTGACCCCAAGGCGTGGCGCTGGAGTAAGGGCAAGTCCAACCCGACCTCGCCTCACGGTTTGGATCTGGTTGCTTACTTAGTCCAGGAATCGTGTGGGATGGCAGAGGAAAGGGCCAAAACACCGACCAGTGTGGCTATAGCTAGGTGGAGTGCAGTTCTCCTGATGGATCTTCAGGATTCAGCAGCGGAGTTTGTGAAGCTATGGAATGTACTGGCAGAGATTCCAGATGGGAAGCAAGCCAACATCATGTGGATGCTCTCGTTACTTTGTACCCCCTCGGCGGTTTGGTTGAAGGGCCGAGGGATGGAGATCTCCTTGGCTGCACTCGTTGTACCTGGCCTTTTGAGTCAACAAAGCACCTCTGGTGGGACTGCCCAACCTCGAAGCGGATTTGGAGGTGGTGGGCAGACCATTGGACCCAAATGGGAGGGGGGGAAGTGGTATGGGACGAACGCTGGGTCTTGCTAGGGTTCGTTGGGGAGGAGAGGACAGACAAATGAGGGTGGTCTTATGTAGCCCAGGTAGCCAGGGCAGAAATTTGCTCAGTCATCTGGGCGGATAGAAACTGCTCCCGTTTTGAGGGGCGCCCATATACAGATCTGGAGATAAAGACAACGATCAAAAGATGTATGAGGAGAGCGATTTGGGCAGTTGGCGGAGAAGGGCGAAGTGTGGGAAGGTTAGCAGGAGTGCCCTCTGGTGGTTTTTGAAAACCTGGGCAATTGGGAACCGCCTGGCTGGTGTCCATCGGGAGAAAGGTTTGTTGGTGACACACTGGCTACAGGGTTGATGGGGAGGTGAGGTAACAGAACCAGGGTATCTCGGTTCCAGTTCGGGTCGCAGGAGGTCAAATGAAAAGGAGCTGAGAGTACCACGGGTCCCAGGAACTGTTGTTCCAGCCGATCACCTCTAGTAGGCTGGTGGCAGGCTGTATAGGCCTGTGTATTAGACTCAAGGTAGGCTAGATTAGGTTAGGAGTAGATGGAGAGGTTAGGTAGTTAAGGATCGTTTTATTTTTACAGCAGATGAAGGAGAGTTTGTCGGCGGGTTTGAGTTACTGAGGAGCAAAAGGTATGTTCAATCAATCAGTTGTTATTGACAGCCCTGATGGCTGATGGTAGGAACAGAAGGCTGATGTAGATTAGGATGGAAAAAACCCATTGGCTTATTAAAAAAAAAAAAAAAAACGAACGGAAAAGAAAAATTGCACCGTACATGCTCGTGCAAATAGGAACTTTTATGATTCTCGCGCAGTTTGTTTTGATAATTCTCGCATGCTAGCCAACGAGGACAACGAGAAAAAAAAAAAAAAAAAAACCATGTTTTTAGGGCAGGGTTGGGGTTCGTCGCTCTCATAATTTCCTTACTTCACTTGCGGTGACGTTCCCCCCCTAAGCGTTGTCAAAGCGAATACCTTTACAAGGGTATCTGCATTTTGTTTTACGTTCGACAGGGACAAATTTGAATTAAAATTTGTATATGCTGAGTGAGCTGCGATTACTCTCCTCGGCGATCGATAGCATGTGTAGCCATTTGAAAGAGGGTAGAGAGAATGTCTGGGGCGCACTCGAGTGGGTCAGCCATACCTCACGCGAACCCCTACAACAGGATAGGGCCACGAGAGGTACAACTTACCTTCGCACAAGGGGATGTCACCACCCTTGAACGGGCGTATCCTCGTCGAGCTACTGAACCACGTACGTCTCTCTTTAGATCTAATCAATCTACTATACATCACAAAGATTTCAATTCGAAGCTATTTGAAAATTTTGTAAAGGTAAGAAAAATAAGAAAACAGTAGCACATATGAGAATTCCGAATAAATAGGATGGCACTCTACCACTTTCTTTATATTTTAAGCTTTGACCACCTAATAGAGTAGAGATTCCAGTTGTAGCATAGGGGGTATGCGGGGTCCTACGCCTCTATCGGACCCGTACGCGAGTTGGCCCACTAGGGGGGTGGAAGTCCCAAGCGCGAGTCGTCGCCGATCGACTGGGACGCATCCTTCTTACCATACGTTACACCACGCCAAAAACAAAGAGTCAAGTTACTCTCTCAAAACAATCCCAATCCTTTTTGTATTAAACCCATAACCTTTCGATGCAGAATAGACTAAGAGTCGAGGGATGAACTTAGAATAAATATCGTGCGAACGCAGGCTTACTCATATCGACCAGTCATGAATAAATACGCTAGTAGTCTCAATGATGGCGTACTATATAGCATCCATAATCGCATGACCATCAATCCTCTCGAGGGTCTCGTTCGACACTCAAGTGTCGGTTGACACGCACCTTAAGGGGTTAATCTCTCGATGTTAGACAACCGCCAAGGCGGTTGAGAAGTCTACCTTCTTCTGCACCTTATGGAGAGAGTGGTAGACAAATTATGGCTCATTGTGACGATCTCCCCCTATGACCCTCGAGACGAGCTTCATCATTGAAAGCCCTGAAACAGGTCAAGGGGTTTTACTTTGACTGTCGCCATGAACTCCAACGTCCAACTATAAAAATTTAAAAAAACGAAAAATAAAAGAGGGATGTATATTTTCTCTCAATGCAAATTCACTCAATCCTTACGCACGGTCATAATAGACCACATAGACACTTAAACCACCGTTCCTCCCAACGTCAGAAACCTCGGGGCTACCGGTAGCGCCGTTTCACGACGGGTACCGGTAGTACAGCGTGGAAAACCGGGCGGGCCTCCGTACGAAATTTGCCACAAAAATTAGAAATAAACCGAATCGGTGCACTGAATATTTCGCCGTCAAAATGTTTTTTTTTTTTTTTTTTCTGGTATTTTTTCCAAAAAGATCACGACCTAATTTACGGACTCTCAAATTTTCAGACATTTTCATGATTTTTTCTGAGCACAAAAAATCGGCAAAGTTGCCGCTTGCAAAATGGTCGGATTGGACCCGTCGGCCTCCGTACAACCCGGCGCCTCCATACGGTCGCCGCCCCTCCGTACAACCCGGCCCTAACTCACAGGGACTAGGGGTTTTCGGTGGCGGGGGGACCGGTGGTTTAAGATATTAATATATATATGTAGGGGCTTATAAAACACAAGACAATCACTTTTCACAATCAAAGAGTGACTTCCATAAAAAATGTATATATGTGATAGCAGACAAGTCAAACCCTTAATGTGAATCGTAATCATACTTGCAATCACGTCAAAATTTTAATCAAAAGTCCACGCAATATACAGGGTCTGCTTCAACCACTCTCTGCACTCATACTCCCCGCTTTAACCACACAGGCCTCAACCTTTGTTTAACCTTCGATAATAAAATACTCAGTATCTTTGTCAAATGGTCGTTCAATAAAGTATGGGTGAAAACCCAGCGAAACACTTAAAACCACAAGGGAGAAAACCTTTAGGTTGAGTGGCGAGGGTGAATTAGAGTTGAGTCATAAACTGACGAATCGACAACCGACATGTTATCGGTTATAACAGAAGATGATCCTCGTGGGATCAAGATTAAACTAGTTCAATCATGAATCAATTAAAGAGGACCTGTTTCACAACACAAGCCAATACACAAACTAAGTTTATAAGTGAATGGAGAATAATATTCATATTATGTCTCACTCAAATATTTTTCTTAGATAAGTTTGAACTTATCCCTAGTCAGGTAAGAAAATTTTTCATATCTGTGTAGCACACTGAACATGTTCAGAGCTTTTCTGAACGTCCGAACATATTCGGGTGTTCGGTCGAATGTCACTCGAACGTCTTCGGTCGAACATATTAAAAAAAAAAACAAAAAAACTTTGTTATTTTTTGTTTTTTATTTTTAACTCGATTTTGGTTACGAATTTGAACATATCTCCAAGGAAAAAATTGTTTGTAATAATATTTTTATGTTTGCGTTCAGAGAGTTTCGACGCTCGTTCACGTTCGGTCTCAAATGTTCGGGTTCCGTCACTGAACCCGAACACAATGCTACACAACTTCATATTATGCCTCGTTCAAATTTTTTTCTTAGATCAATCTGAACCTATCCCTAAACATGTGTCAAAGGAAATAAAGATTTGACAACATCTCGCCTATATAGGGTGGATTGTCAGAATTGTCCCTATCAAGATATAGTCTAACTCCTTTAAACTAAGAAAATTTCGGCAACGCTTCCCGTAGGAAAAATATATGTTCACAATTTATAATCGTATGAATATGAAAACTGAAATGGTCCTCAACTTTACATGATCAAATTTAATCTAACTCCCTGAATTATTACAAATGTGGGCAACATCTCCTGTAGAGAAGCAGACTTCTTAGGTTTATACTAAGTTAGATAAGAACTCGAGATAAAACTTGAGTCCTTGCTACGACAAAAATTAACGAACTCCTTGGATTTGTAGAAATTTCGGCAACACTCCCTCTAAAGAAGTGTTAGTCTAAAATTTGTACAAAGCTAAATACAAAATCTGAAAATGATTCTTACTTTCCAAAGTCAAATTTTGTCTAACTCCCTGGATTAGCAAAAAAACAGGCAATACTTCCCCTAGAAAATAAGACTTTATAGATTTGTACTAAAGTTCGTGTTCAAAGAGTTTCGACGCTCGTTCGCGTTCGGTCCCGAACGTTCGGGTTCAGTCCATCCTAGACTTTCGCCCCCACAAGTACATTACATGTAATTCATGAATGTATGAAGGCCACGAAGTGGAAGAGGCAGGATTCGAACCTACGTAAAAATATAACCTTCAACAGATTTACAGTCTGTCGCTTTTAACCACTCGGCCACTCTCCCGAAGAATTCAGCATCCTACAGGATTTGAACCTGTGACCTTCAACTTAGACGAACCCGAACACAATGCTACACAACTTCATATCATGCCTCACTCAAATTTTTCTCTTAGATCAGTCTGAACCTATCCCTAAGCAGGTGTCAAAGGAAAGAAAGATTTGACAACATCTCGCCTATATAAGGTGGATTGTCAGAATTTTCCCTATCAACATATAATCTAACTCCTTTCAACTAAGAAAATTTCGGCAGCGCTTCCCGTATAAAAAATATATGTTTACAATTTATAATCGTATGAATATGAAAACTGAAATGATCCTCAACTCTACATGGTCAAATTTCAAGAAACTCCCCGAATTATTAAAAATGTGGGCAGCATCTCCTTTAGAGAAGCAGACTTCTTAGATTTATACTAAGTCCGATAAGAACTCGAGATAAGACTTGAGTCCTTGCTACGATAAAAATTAACGAACTCCTTGGATTTGTAGAAATTTCGGCAACACTCCCTCTAGAGAAGAGTTAGTATAAAATTTATACAAAGCTAAATACAAAATTTAAAAATGATTATTACTTCCCAAAGTCAAATTTTGTCTAACTCCCTGGATTAGCAAAAAAACGGACAACACTTTCTCTAGAAAAAAGACTTTCTACATTTGTACTAAGCCATATATAAAACTTAGACAAAATTTGAACTTTGAAAAATCAAAACTTAGCTATCCTTTTGGTTTTGCATAAATTTTGGCAGCACTTCCTGTAAAGAAAGTAACTTTTTAGAACTTATACAGAACCAAGTAAACCAAATGATCCCAAAATATGCAAGAATTGAGCCAAATGAGATAAAGTTAACTTAGAAAATGCAGAAATTGAACCAACTAATACCGCACGTGACAAACTATCAAGCTGAAACTTAGACTAAGTAGAGATCACACTCAACCATATGTAAGTCTATACCACAGTGGTAAGTACTCTCACTCCGTCCCCATGTTAAATATTGTCAAAAATAATTTATAGTCCCTCAATAATGTTATCAATAATAGTTCATAGTCTCTCAATAATTTAGCTATTTTTACCCAGTTCACATAAATTATAGAGTTAAGTCATTCAACTTATAAACAAAGTCTATCTTTGTAATTGAATATACACAAACACAAGACACAACTACTTTTATTTGCTTTGGGGATGTGACTAAGTCATTCAACTTAGAAACAAAACATAGTCGCCCTGAACAGTTTAAGTACTCAAGTTATATATATTTTTCAGCTCTTAGTTTTTTTAGGTAGCATATGGCTAAACCATTCAACTTAGAAACAAAGGTCAATCTGCTCCCTCCTTACCACCAATTAATATTCTTAATTAATACTTTGTTCATTATGATAAACTATAATCAGACCATTCGACTTAGAAACAAAGTCTGACTGACTTGTTCATAAAGTAGAGTAATAATATAGTATACGTAAAACTACTCATTGATTTTGTTATATGCGTGACTCTTAACCAAACCATTAAACTTAGAAACAAAGTATAGTCTTTCACCCGATCTCTCCCAAAATAAACAAAAGGTAGTTTGAGTCATTCAACTTATAAACAAAGTTCAAACTTCCTTTTTTAGAAACAGTAAAGAACCATACAAAGACTCAACTATTTAACTCAGAAACAAAGTTCAGTCTCACTCGAAAAACCTCAAAATAAGTCAAGGCGACCAGACCATGTAACTTATAAACTAAGCTTGGTCCCTGAAAATGTAATCGCAAGCAACCCTCGCAAGTTAGAGCAATCAGACCATCCAACTTAGGAACAAAGTCTGGTCCTCCAGATTGTCAAAATAAACATTGCACTGAGTCATTCAACTTAGAAACAAAACCCACCCTTTGGTTGACCTAGGCAATCGCAAACAAAATCACCTTCCTTCCACCTTCCCCTAATTCAAAACTTTTTCTCAATTTAAATTCAGACAGGCAAAAAAAATAAAATTGAGATTGCGTATGTATTTGTTTACTTAATTATGAGTTTAAGTCAAAAAAGTCAAACATAAGATCAATAGGGATGCATGAAATGTCCTTAGTCAAAACTATTGAAAAATGTACAGGTAAGGGTTTTAACTGGGTTTATAGAAGGACATGAAGTTTACCACTTAGTTCCTTGTCTCCAGAACCTCACCCAAGTTCCGGTAGAGTTCCCTCAATCGGTGGGGCAACCTCCCAAATTGGCCTTCGCACGGATTATGAATTTCAATCCTACCTGCCACCTTCCTCTCCAAACCAACGTACAAGACTGAGAGTAAGAAGGGCGGAATGAGAGAATTTGAGTCATTCGGATCCAAAAAAAATGCACTCTGACTCGCGTGAGAGGGTCTTGATTCCTTGACGCGCATGAGGACCCCGCAGTGGCGGCCAAAAAACATTAGAATGACTGAACCATTGCTCAAACCGCAGATCACATGTGTCTGACGATCCTCCAAGTCACAACAATAACCCCTTCCGCTCAATGACTGTGCGTTATTCAGTTATGATATTTTACTTTTGGGTTGTCCCATATCATCTGTTCACTTCTTATGTGACCCGCCCAATTGCTAACCACGTTGGTGAAATGTGGATGAGCCACCTACTCAAATGCGGAGAGGAACACAGTCCAACCCTTTATTTTTATTTTCATTTACTTACAGCAAATGCCCTATCCAAGCTCATATACTTTCCTCCTCCTCTTTCCTTTTTATCCTCCCCTTCTTATTGCGTTGCCCTCCTTTGGTAAGCTCGACAAATACCTTTACTGCTTTTATCATCTAGCTTTTCCTCTAATTCGTTTTGTGTAGTAATTTCAATTTTTATTGAGCCAACATAGGTAAATGAATAAATCCTCCTCTAAAATATGGCCAGATCTATCAAACTTCACGTGCTTTTAATTAAAATAGAAAGAGCCTCGTCAATTGGAGATGGTCACGACCCTCTACAACATAAGGTAAATAATTGTGATTGGGATCAAGCGATTGTTTCAGCGAGAACGATCAACCATAGTAATGAGAATTGCAGACACGGATTACAAGCAGAGTGAGGAACCATCTATGTAAACGTCAACAGGGAAACAATATGGAAAAACACACCTAAGTGAGCACAGGGAAACATGTGACCCCGACCAACAACATATTTCTACCAAGACCTTCGATTGCCAGGATCATTACAGTGATTCAAAAACCAGCGCGATTTCGGGTTGCATGATAGTCTGACGCGGTGGTACGTTTACCTCCGGCATAACTCGAGAATATGACTTCTGCTACATGCGGACTGCGCATGCTGATGCCACCTATTGCTGAATTCGCCGACCACCCGCAACTCCTCTGCTGAAGGGAAGTAAGTTTACCCTCCTCTTCCTTCCTCTCTCTAGACCGACCCGCTTTTTCCACCGTACGCTGATTAATATCTTTACGACTTTTTTTACCGGTCTTCTGCTGTCCTAAATTCTAATTAATTTTTCGACAAAATATGGAAATATACACTGCTTTCCAGTCATGTGCACAGGGGAGTAAGAAGAAAAGCTACTTGTTTTTATAAGATAAGCAAAATCGTAATAAATCTTCCGCTGACCATCGGGGAGACCCCTCGCGCACGGGGTCGTTGGCTGTAGCGCCTACTATCTGGCAACAACCCAAATGTATCTTCCGCCAAAACCCAGGAAGATACATGTCAAATTTCGGCCTTCTTCTGCTTGCCTTACTAGCTCATCGCGCAACCCTTCACTCCTGTACCAACAAAACTATCTAATATTTTCCAAATCTAACCCTGCAATGACATCTGCCCGGTATCAAAACCTCTAAATCGCACTTTCCCTCACCCGATTTCATCAAGGATCGGGTGAGTTTCGTGTTATCCGCTTCTTACATATTCGTCTTCACCATTCCTCCGCGCAACTTTATCCTCTCCTAACTCTCTCTCTACTAACTTTCTGCTAACTTTGAGTCCAGTAACGGGGTCGCCAACCCTGAAAACTCCTGATTGGGGTCCTCCCCCGCCCGTTTTCGCTAAGAACAAGGTGAGATCTATGTTTCCTACCTTTCTTCTCCCTCGCTCCCGCCATCTCTCCGCGCACGATTTCCCTCTTATACTCCCCTTTCTATTAACTTCCCCGCCGTTATGACTTCACCAACAAGTTTGCTATGACCCAAAGCCTCAGATTAGCATCTTTACCCGCCCGTTTCCATCAAGGAACGGGCGGGTTATACGATTTGCACTCCCACCATAGTTGCCTTTCTCCCGTCGCTGCGTTCCCTTCTGCTTTACGCGCACCTCCACGATTTTCGTGTCCAAATTCAACTTTCCCACTCCTCTCTTTTGCTTAATGTTAGCACTTGCTTAGTCCTCTTTTTCACGTCATTCGCCCTTGTTGCTCTGTTGGTGTGTTCTTCAGCAAAGTAGCGTCCGGACCCGACTGCCCGACACTGTGAGAACTCCAAGGGAAAAAACTACCAAACGGACTGACTAACCCCCAACCTGCACGTTGTCCCAGGCATGACAGCACTCCGCTTGATATAAATAGTTGGACGGTGAGTCCCGAAAAGCAGATTTGGTGCTGGATGTTGAGGAGACTCTAGCTCCTTGAAGAGCGGGAGGGCGCGGCCTACCACAAAGCCTAAAGCGTGGGCCTAGGTGAGACGGGTCCGGTGCAGATCTTGGTGGTAGTAGCAAATACTCAACTGAGAACGTTAGATACCGAAGTGGGGGACGGGTTCCAAGTGGGCAGCCGCTGCAGCAACTTTCCCACAGTGCCCCAAGATGCTCTTCCCGGGCACTGCTCACCTCTTTCAAGTCCCAACGGGCATGCGCACACTCAATCCTCTCACAGTCGATTTATTGGTGACGGACAGTGCACCCATAGAGGGTTCCCTCCACTCAGGACTTTTTCCACCTCATGGGCGAAATCACCTCGTCGACTGGCATGCACGTTGAATTCCTCGGTCCACGTTTCAAGATAGGCAGGATAAAGGAATTTCGCCCGCATCCCGAACACGTAGGAACCCGTAGGTCAGCCAAAAAGAGGCGCTCGCTCAAGGTCCCCGACTGCCTCGACGACACCGAAGTCTGGTGTCGGGCGCACGCTCCCCGCCAGGTTAGGGGGGACCTTCCCAACCTAATCACTCGGGATTGGCATATTCGCAAGTCGCTTCACAAAAGGGGAGGCATCGGAGCCGCTCTGGCCGAGTGCACTAGCTATACCTCCATCGAGTCCCTACGACAAGATAGGGTCTCACGACGTACAACTCACCTCCACCCGCAGGAGTTGTCACCATCCTTTGGGTGGGCGTATCCCCGCGGAGCTATTGAACCACGCGCGGAAGCTTTTACGTGCAATTGCAGAGGTGGCCCAATCGAGGGTGTTTCTCATATGTTGCAGCATAGGGGGTACTCGCGATCCACGCCTAGCTCGGACCCGTACTGAACCGTCAAGCTGGGGTGCTGGTCTCCCACGTGCGATTCAGCGTCAGTTGACTAGGATATCCTAATTCAACCACGAGACACTCAACAAAACTAACTAACTCAAACAAACAAATATGCCTAGTTTCTTTTTCACACGTCAGGATCCATAACTCAGAAAAGCTAAAGCGCCTGAGCGAGGCCTGCACAGAGTCACATAAAAAGAATGAAACTGCTAAGGGAACCATAATGCTCAGTCATGTGTACTCACTTGACCTGCTATCATGACGATGCTTCATGCGTTACTCACATCCGCGCAACCTCTCATGAGTTTTGGGGTTGCAGGTGCCACTCAAGTGTCGAAAGTAAAATATCGTGAAAGGTCCCTCCTTCACGATACAGAACGGCGGAAGAATAAGTCGTTCAGCCATGGCGGCATCCCTGTCTTTTAGGCAGTGGGTGATGATAAGCGAGGGGCGTAGGTCCGACTCATGGGGGAAATCCTTTTGTGCCGGACCAGAGTTTGGGATGTCGTGGATAAGGACCTCGAATTCTAGGCTCAGGACCAACGTCCGACCAATAATCTAAAAAGCAAAACCCCTTTGCACGGGGTTCGCCTGTTTTTCCCTTGTGAAACGGTAATAGGGGGTGGTTTCAGGTTAGCGAGCAACCCGCCATACCCGAACTGGATCTTAGTCCGACCGAAGGTCGAACGCTGACCCTGACGCTCTAGTACTCCAGCCTTTTCGCTAGATGCATGCAGCAGGAGAGAGCGTAAATGGAAAAGAAAGAATAATGAAAGTCTCGGAGAAAATCAGAGAGAGTCATTCTCACAACCACAGTTGGGTCTTGTCACCCACACCCCGCATCCAATCATCAATGTCATATTTAATCTAAGAGCGAATCCTCGCCCCTATACATACCTGCACGCACATGAAACCCAACGAAAATTCCGTCACAAACGTGGTCAACCCCTTTGTTCCCAAGTTCACGTCCTACATGCCCCTTTTTCGAACCCCACTCAACAAAGGCATACCCGTCCGATCCATTTCACACAACTTTTGGTGGTCATGCAAGAGAGGTTCAAAGGATATGAATTTCACTCACCTCGAAATGCCTTTCACCTACGGGGTCACAAACATTTGGGCGTGGGTATCATGATGGGTAGGAGTTGAGCCGCAAACCGACCTGCTATCAAATCGATAGGAGAAGTTGATGAAGCGCAAAATCTATAAGACCACTCAAAGGTAACAGTGAACTGCGTCACAAAATCAAGTTCAGACATTGTCTTTCGAGTTAACGAAGTTCAACTCCATATTGCACTCTGAGCTACTAAGCAATAACGTCAAGTAACGATGTGAAAATCCTAAAACTTTTGGCAGCACTTCCTTTAGGGAAGGGTTCTCGAAGAATATTTACTATACAAAATTTAAAAAGAAAAACTCAAGACTCATAAAATATATGAAAACAAACTAACTCTTTGGTTTCAATAAAAATTTCGGAAGCACTGCCTTTAGAAAGGAAGGTTTTCATAATTTCTACTGACTCCAAAGACTAAACTATATCCTATCCTAGTTGACATCTCTAAAACTTGACTAATTTTAAGTATTTAACATAAAATTTTGCATCACCTCCCCTAAGGAAAAAAAACTTCCAGAACTTTTACTAACTATTGAAATGGGGCCGGAGATGAGGTCCTCATGACTGATCCGGTCGCTTTGCTTATTGCTTAAGATATTGAAATGGGGTTGGAGATGAGGTCCTCGTGACTCATCTGATCGCTTTGCTCGTTTGCTTAAGACATTGAAATGGGGTTGAAGATGAGATCCTCCTGACTGATCCGATCGCTTTGCTTGTTTGTTTAAGACATTGAAATGGGGCTAGAGATGAAGTCCTCCTGACTGATCTGGTCGCTTTGCTCGTTTGCCMAAGACATTGAAATGGGGTTGGAGATAAGGTCCTCCTGACCGATCTGGTCGCTTTGCTCGTTTTCCTAAGACATTGAAATTAAGTCGGAGATGAGGTCCTAATGACCGATCCGATCACTTTACTCGTTGGCCTACGACATTGAAATAGGGTTGGAGATGAGGTCCTCCTGACTGATCTGGTCGCTTTGCTAAGTCGGTCAGTTTTGCTTGGTGACAAATGTCTGACTTTTATCCTTGTGAGAATAGTCCATGTTATGCATGATGTTTGACTGAGAACGACTTGAAAGTTGAAAATTTAACTAAGTAAGATACAAAACTCGTGTTTTGTTATCAAGACGAGCAAAAAATAAATTTTTTAGATGAATGAACTATTCTTTTGAATTGGTTAAATACGTTGTTGACATGACATGCTTATTGGCAATGACTTGACTTTTGCTCTGGCTCTGTCTGTTTTTTGTTTTAGTAGGGTATTCTGTTAGTGATCGTCTTATTCTTGAGCGATAAACAGGTAGATATTCAATTTATTTTCGTATTTGTCTCTTCATGCATGATTTTTTTCGTAGGAAGCAAACGAGCAAAGCGACCTTATCAGTCATGATGACCTCATCTCCAGTCCCATTTCAATGTCTTAGTAGGCAAACGAGCAAAGCAACCGGATCGGTCAGGAGGACCTCATCTCCAAACCCATTTCAATGTCTTTGGCAAACGAGCAAAACGACGCATTTCAATGTCTTAAGCAAACGAGCAAAGTGATCTGATCAGTCAGGAGAACCTCATCTCAACCACATTTCAATGTTTTAAGCAAACGAGCGAAGCGACCAGATCAGTCAAGAGGACCTCATCTCCAACCCCATTTCAATGTCTTAAGCAAACAAGCAAATCGACCGGATCAGTCAGAAGGACCTCATCTCCAGCCCCATTTTCAAATCATCGCATGCAAAGATCGTGATTTTTACCACAGACAGATGATTTAAACATGCATAGTAGGTTCCCCTTCTGATTCAGTTAAAGTCATGAAAAAGAAAACAAAACATATACACAAGTCAAAGTCAAACAGACCAAACGTCAGGTTTGTATAGATAGGGGTTTATTGGGATTCTAATGGTATTTTGTCGGCCTACCTCTGAGTTCCCTGCCTCCAAAGTCCCGCCTGGGCTTCGGCAGAGCTCCTGCAATCGGTGGGTCAACCCCCACAAAGGCCTTGATGAGGTCCTACGGATTGCAATCCCGCGTGCCGTGCTCGCAATGTCCGGAAACCCTCAGTGAGAATTTTTCCTCGTTCATTTTCATTAAGGAACGAACAAGATATAAAAATTTCATTCCCATTTTCATCCTCCTCCTTTTTTTTCTCAACTCTTCCGCCCACTTTCTACTTCACCCACTTTCTATTCTACTCGCTTATCGGCCAAATTGACTTTAGAATCGCATTCGCCCGTGGCAAAAACCCCTGGATACCTTCTCTCCTCCCCTTAATCTAATCAAGAGACATGCGCCTAATAAAACGTGTGCTCTGCCAGACTCACTTTCACCATCGCCTTCCTTCCCCCCCCTCTCTTCATGTATCTGGACGAGATTCCAGTCAGGTTCGTACACCTCCTTTTTAGCATGTTTACCCCTGCTCCCCTCGCTACCACACTACTAACTTCTTCTCTAGTCTTCTCCTCTCTATCCCTTGCGTTCTCTTCCTCACTCTCGTCGTTCCTGCTAGCACCCACACTTCTTACTAGCGCTCCTCGTCACCACTTCGTTTGTCCACGTGCAGATGTGCTCGACAAAGCCCAACTACCATGGAAAGACTTCAGAGGGAACCGATTACCAACCGGTTCGATAGTCTTTCGCCCCTATTCCCAAGTTCGACGAATGATCTGCCGAGGGAAAGCTTCGGACGTGATTGTGGTCAGATATACTTAGAAAGGTCCCGACGTGATTATGACATGCACTTTAATTTTTATAGGAGCCCTCCTCGGAATATCGCCTGCTTGTGCCCTGCCCAGACAAAGCTTATTACCCTCGACCTTAATGGAGCGTACTCTCATTCAAACCTTTCACAACTAGATGCCGACAGACGGTGAACCTGCAGGGGGTTTCTGACGGGTCTCTTCAGCCTCATGGGTTATACACCCACCGACACACATGCACATTAGCCCCCTCAGTCTATATTTCAAGATGGGTAGGTTAGAGGAATTTCGTCAGAATCCCGCACACGCGAGAAACCGAACGGCCCTGCCCAAAAAGGCTCGTGCTCAAGGTCATCGACTGTCGTGACGTCCGTCCGTGGTGGGGGCGAATTCCACCCACTTCCTACTTCAATGCTGGTCACAGCAACCCCTGCTGGCAGGCACCCCTTCGTCCTGGTCAAGGGTGACGCCGACGCAGTTGCCCATGCAACTTAAGCGACATGAGTGAATGGTTGACACTTTAGTTAGTGAGGGTGAAATAACACCACAAAACCACACTTGTGTGTCAGATTCAACCGTAGTATTGAACATAAACGCGCACACACGACCACTTACTGCTTGCAACGTACGTACATGCATGCAACGAAACTATTCACACATTGTGGACATGCGCCACAACAATATGTGCAACTCATCCGGCACAAGCAAAAAGTTAAGCGAACAATTAGTTGGTGTCAAAAAATAACACCACAAAAACATACAATTGTATAAGACGGACCTGCAATATTGAACCGACACACACACAGATATACGCGATAATTAATTATGCGTAAAAATACGGGTTAACAACCATGTTGAAAACTTGTTGGAAAAAAGTTGGAGGTTTGTATAAATCCATGTTAGACTCTTTGAGAAGAAGTTGAATAGTGTTGGAAAAAAGTTTAGGTCTTTGAATCTATGTTGGACTCGTTGAGAAGAGGTTGAACACAACCGAAGACCCACTTTCAACAGTTGGTCAACATCTTTGAGGGCTGAAAAAGTTGGAAATAAAAATAAAATTTATTGAAATCCGGCAATAATTTTTCTGTTGAAAATATAAATATAATGGGGTTATAGGACATGAGGCGATCCTTCCCACAATCACATTATGATTTTTTTCAAAATATACGCATGATCGCAGACAAGGTCAAATCGAGATTTCAACTCTTCAAACATACCTGCAATCATACCCAAAATTTCACATTGGCAGACCATGCGCTACACCGGGTCAAACTCTCTGCGCGCACATCCCTTGCCTTATTCACACAAAAACCAACCTTTGTCCAACCTTCCAAAAGAGAAAGCACCCAGTCCTTTTTAAATAGTCATGTCATAATAGTCCGGGTAAAAACTCAAAGAAATATTTCAACCCACATGGGCTAAGACCTTAGGTTGAGTAGCGATAATATGTTAGAGTTGAACTGAAAACCGACCTGTTGTTAACAGATAACAGAAAACGACCCTTGTAGGATCAGGATGAAACTAGTCAGATTTTAAATTGGAATGATAAAAAAAAGAACATGTAACAATCAATTATCAAAACCAACTTTAAGTGTATAGAGATTAAACCCCCATATCACGTCTCATTCAATTTTTCTTAAGGTTAAGTCTAAATTTACCTCTAAATGGGTGATAGAATAATAATATAAAATTGGTAGCATGTCCCCTATACAGGGTGAATTGTCAAAGTTTTTCATCTCCAAATATAATATAACTCATTCAAACTAAGAAAAAATAAACAACACTTCCTTTAGAGGAAGTGCCCTTTCATAATTTATACTCAACTTAATATTAAATTTCAAAATAATTTTTGACTTTATAAAGTTAAATTTTATCGAATTATCTTAATTAATAAAAAATTAGGCAACATCTCATTTAGAGAAAGTATGTTTCTTAAATTTATAGCAGAGAATTTTAAAATAAAACTTGAATTTTGTTAGGACAAAATTGAACTAACCTTTTAGATTTGTAAAAATTTGGCAACACTCCCCCTAGGAAAAATGTTTTTTCAAATTTTGTACAAAGTTAAATACAAGTTAAAAAAAATAATTTTAACTTCACAAAGTTTAAATTTGTCTAATTCTCTAATTTAACAAAAACTTTGGCAGCTCTGCTCCTAGAAAACTAGGCTTCTCAAATTTTTACTAAGCCATATATGAAACTCAGACAAAAGTGGAATCCGTAAAGACAAAAAATTTACTAACTCCTTGGATTTGTAGACATTTGGACAGCATTTGCTTTAGTGAAAGCGCTTTTTCAAATTTTATACAAGGCCAAATATAAACTTAACTTTTAAGAGCAGAAATTAAATTAACTCTTATGGCTCTATCACATGGTGAACATCTAAAGTAACTACCTATCAGAGACAACATGAGCTGGACTAAAGACTAGTGCACTCATCGTTAAGCAGCACCAAAAACCAAGGTAAGTCTCTCACTAAAAGTCCAAAGTTGTTTATACGTAAGATTACTCATTGATTTTTTAAATGATCAATTTTTTACCCATTTTACATATGGCATGATGCTAAATCATTCTGCTTAGAAACAATGCTTAACATGCGTTAAGTTATATACAAACAGGTTGCAAAATTACTTCTCTCTTCTTTGGGCATATGACTAGAGCATTCTGCTTATAAACAATGCCTAGTAGCCCTTAACTGTTTAAAAATTCAAGATTTAAATAACTTATTTTCAAAATATCGGTAGAGAACTGAACCATTGTGTTTAGAAACAATGTTCAACTTGCCCAGTTTACTTCATATTATACTTTTGAATTTGATTTTCTTCGTAGTGATATGACTTAAGTTGAACCATTCTGCTTAAAAACAATGTCCTGTTGCATGTTTCGATACAAATCTAGATAAATATTTGTAATGTATACTTGTTTATACTTTTAGTGTGCGTGGCTTCAGGCTAAACCATTCTGCTTAGAAACAATACTTAGCCTTCCTCCAAAATTATCCCTTGGAATTAAACAACATACTGAATCATTCTACTTAGAAACAATGTTCAAACTATCTCAAAATCACACGAAAGCATGAAGTTGAACCATTTTGTCAAACTTCATTCAGAAATGTTAAAAAAAAACAGATAGATCAAGTCGTTCTGCTTAGAAACAATGCTTGACCTTTAAAGTTTGACAGACAAACCTTCCAAAATAAACATAGCAACCAAACTATTCTGTTTAGAAACAATGTTCGGTTCTTCATAAAACAAACAAAAAACAAAGCACTGGGTCAGTAGAGGCATAGTGGGCTCACACAAGACAAAAAAAAGTATACCTGACAATTTTCTGCCTCTAGAACCTCGCCTAGGTTCCAGCAGAGCTCCCGCAATCGGTGGGCAACCTTCCCAGAAAGGCCTCCGTGAGAATTCCGAGTTTCCAATCTTGCATGCAACCTTTCTCTCCTAAACAATAGATCAGATTGAGAGTAAGAAGAACAAAAGGAGAATCATTAAGTCACTGAAATACAAGGAGGGTGTACTCAGACTCACGTAAGAGGGATTTGAACTTTCAAACGCTTGAGGGCCCCACAATGGCGACTAAATACACGATAAATTAACCAAACTGAGGCGAAGCGCAGAACAAATGACACTTTGATGCACCTCGAAGTCGCAATGATGACCCCCTTCTGCAGCCTGACCACTCCCCTAAGCTACAATGTCTACACTCTTAGTCGAAGTGTTGTCGCTTAGCCTGATAATATTGTGTTCAAATAGAGCACATCCCGTATTTTCTATTCGAAACGCGGACAAAATGCAGAAGAACTTAGTAAAAACTGCAAATACGACAACCGCGTGCAACAACAAGGTACATTGGCGATGTTCTGCACCGTGTGCAGCAGGAGTGATGGATTTGCCTCTGAACTGCACTCCTCTCGTAGCCATGCCGGTCTCAAGCAGTATCACTAGTCCAAAGGTTAGCAACAACAACAACTCAGCAATTTATACAACCCATGATTTGAGGTACACTAGCTATGACTTCAAAATACAGGTTGCCGCCGAAAACGCACGGTGTGTAACCATTTCGAAGTAACACAGTAGCATGATCAAAAAAATAGTTTGGACAATGAAATGGTCAGCAACAACAACCGGATCACACGTACATCTCGACCATTCAGCCACTGTCAGCACCAGGTACGTGTGTTCATAGTCCGTATTTGTAATGGAAACCAGATTCGGCTTGTATTCGAGCTGGAAATCAAAACCAAATGAGCTTCTGCCCTTGGCCCCACACGAGACCTTTGTACTCATCGAGCTCATCTAAGGACACCAACGTTTCCTTTTAATAGGTATGCCGCCCCAACCAAACTTTTCACACGACAATGTGCAAGTATTTGTTGGTGCATAACAGACAGGCCATTGTCAAACTGAGGTATGTGTTACTCTTCTTCCTTCGGCCACTCTTTTTCTTGAAGCTCAAATGTACTGCGTGTACTGGCTCTAGAATTGTCGTGGTTATCTGAGTGGTAAAAAAATCACTACACTAGGCGATAGTTAAGTCATTCGAAGTCTCACAGTGCAACGTTGTTCTCAATTGATCGTGTATTACTTGGTCCGTGAGACAAGCATGCGACTACTGGCAGGATCAACCACGTAACGTTGCCTCGAATCAAGTGCAATCAACAACATAACGGTTACGAGGTGACGGTCGCACGTTCACCTCGAAGGAACATGTACGTGAGGGTGGGAATAAATACGATCACAACGATGAGGACCAGAACGACGATCACGAGCAGGTTCTCGGTTACAAGTAACCCTGTTACAAGCGGAACTTTGACGGCGAGCAACCCTGGGATAGCGACAATGGCGTTACCTCACAGAGCATGAAGACGACCATTGGGACACTGATCACAAATATGTGGAGCAATGTTGTCCTCGCTGCACTACTCACCAAATGTGCAAAATGAGATTAAATCTTCTGCTAAAAATCAGGAACATTCATTGTCCATTGGAGTAGCTTGCTGTCGCGCCTGTTATTGGCTAAAAGGAGAGTGGATCTTCCGCTAGATCCTGGCCGGATGCACACGCAGGTAAATCTCTCTCTCTCTCTCTCTCTCTCTCTCTCTCTCTCTCTCTCTCTCTCTCTCTCTCTTGCTCAAGTGAGCGTCCTTGGATCGGCCCAAGCGATGTCGAGGATGGCGGCTCGTGCGAAAAACACCCGCACAGTGACCGACGCGCACCAAGGGGGGGAACTTCAATGACGAAGACGGTCGGCGATGACGATAATCATCTCGGGTGTAAGTCTATGCGCCTTCCTTTTTCTTAATACATCGGGCCGATTACTGGGCCAGGTTTATGCAATTTCTCCCCGTTTCCTTCTCGGTTCCTCTTCATAATAGTTGCTCAGTGCATACCTCTAACACTCCTTAAACCGCAACTTTAAACCAAAATCTAACATTGCCATTCAAATCGCAATACGTCAGAACCCTTATTTAACCTACTATTTCACTTGATTCCATTGAGAATCAAGTGAGCTACCAAATTTTCGTTCCCCTCATATCCCTACTCACGATATCTCCGCACACATCTTGTATTTTTTTAGCTCTCATTCCGCTAGTCTATCACCCAAACTAACACTACCATCATACTCTCCTAACCTAAAAAAACCGGACTCACCTCTTTACTTGCTCGTTTCCGTTCAGAAACGGAAGAGAATCCTCTTCTTTTATTCCGCCATGTCCACTTTCGTCATCTTCTTTACTGCCTTCGGCGAATCTGGTGCGGATCGATGTCCAAGTTCATTCCCTCTTTATAATTGTAGCCGATAGTACTCCTCTCTTTTTATCAGTGCAGGCCGGTTACCAACAAACCCCGATTATCTCGAGGGAAACTTCGGAGTGAACCAGCTACAAGATAGTTCGATTAGTCTTTCACCCCGATACTCAAGTGGGTCTCCATTAACACTCATTTGGCCTTGCCTTACCCATGCATAGTTCATCATCCTGTGGGTCCCAACGACTATGCTCACACTCAAACATCTCATAGTAGATCGTGGGTGGCGGACCGTATACCCACAACTGTGTCGTTGCAGCCAAACTCCGCACCCAACAAGGTCTTTCGCTTGGATCGAACATGCCACGACGATCTGCACCTTGGATCAAAAGGCAGGGACAAGCCCCAACTCCACGTCATGAAATTAGTAAAATAAAAATAAATAATAAAAGAAAAAGGTAGTGGTATTTCACTTGCGCAGTAAAGCCCCCACTGGTGGTACTCAAGCTCAGGTCTGGGTTTCAAACCTGATGGGTGTACCAACTCAGCTAGGGCCATCGATTCCGGGATTGGTCTCGGTATCCACACTAAGACCATAACTTTTATCATGTCCAGGGAACCGATCGAGGAAAAATAAAAACAAAAATGTAAATAAATAAATATTGCGAATACTGAGGAAAAGAAAAAGGGGAGGAATGGACTTCCTTGGTTCTACCAATCTGGCCCACTATCGGGGCTGACAGTCAAATCAAAGGGGATAGCTTTACTGACCCTCAACCCGTCGGTTCTTCCAAATTGCTCGACCTCGCCTTCGTTGTCGCTGCAGACCTCGATCTGCATATCTGTTGCATAAAAGTCCAACATCGTAACCGATAGTGCTTGGCCCAAGGTTGGGCTTAGCACTAGTGTGCAACTGTATAAACGGGTGTCGCGCGGCACGTGGGCCTACTGAAACGCTCTAAGACCACACCTCCACATATCGGTCGGACCCACGCTGTCGAGCGCATCGGTCCCTCAAGGGGACCCTCCCGGTCGCGTCACGCAAGATTTAGCAGGACTTCCGTTACGGAGAGCGAGGTGCCGCTCCGGCCGAGTGCGCCAGCCGTATCTCTCGCGAGTCCCTGCGACAGGACAGAGCCACGCGAGGCACCGCTTTACCTCCACCTGCGGGAGCTGTCACCATCCCTTAGGTGGGCGTATCCCTGCCGAGCTTTTCGTATGCAATTGCAAAGGTGGCCCAGCCGAGGGCGTTTCTCGTTCGCTGTAGCATAGGGGGTTACGCTCGGTTGAACGCTCGAAAATCGAACCCGTACGCGAATCGACGTATTGGGGGGCTGAGGTCCCAAACGCGACTCGGCGTCGGTCGACTAGGACGCATCACACACACCACGCGCTACACCACAACACTCACATCTACCCACACATAACACATGGAAAAACACAAAATAAACACAACATCACAACATTCCTAGTCCCTTCAGTACCCGACCCATAACTTCATGCTGCGAGAATCAGGTAGGCATCGCGCGCTGAACTTTGCGGGCATTCGTAAGCATTTGCGTTGATGGGGTACTATGTGGTACTCGTAGCCTCGCGACCCTTGATAATTTCAAGGGTCGCGTTCGCCACTCAAGTGTCGGCTAACAGGCGCTTTGAGGGGTAATCTTTCGACGCATGACAACCGCCATGTGCGGTTAAAGACCACACCCTCTTCTGCACCCTGTGAAGAGGGGTTGAGTAGACAGCTGCTCAACTGTCTTGGTAGCCAAGATCAAGGGGTTTGACTTTGACGGCTACCACGGACTATAACGTCCAACCAAGAAAACTTAAAAGAGGAAACAACTGCACATAGAAAGGGAGGATCGCTCTATTTCATCTCTCTGTCTAGCTCATAGTCTGATAACAGTCTCAAGTGGGAGGTGTAGGCCGACCCGTGAGATGAGTGCGGATGGTGCCCAAAGCTGGACCCATAGGCAACCCGTTGTTCGAGGCGTTGGAGGCTCGTACGCGAGTTCGCATACGTCGACTGGGATTGATATTTTGCCCACGTGCCGTTTCGCGCTATCGAAACTCGGGTCTACTAGCCATAACGCGCCTTTGCCCTTTTTCGCCTGACCCATAACTTTCAGGTGTGGAAATCGGTAAGTGTCGTGCGGGCGGGTTAACATAAGGCCGCGCGACCACAGGACTTACGCATATCGACCAACAATGCAAATTTGCGTAAGCAATCGTGATGTCGGCGCACCATGTAGTGCCGATACCCGAGTGGCCTCGTTTAAGCCATGGGGTCGCTTTCCATGCTCTGTGTCGGCTGAAGCGCCTGCTAAAGGGGGTAAACCTTTAGGGAGCGCAAAAACCGGCCTGGGGGCCTTACCGTCTTCAGCACCCTGAGGTGTCCCAAAGGGTGTGAGGTAAGATGGTCCCTAGGGTAGGAAGGGATTCGGAGCGGTGGTGAGTTGTCTGGCGCATCACCGACGACATGCTAATCCTTCCGCCCGAAACTTTATCGTTCCACCAAAGCAAATTAAACAAGGAAATAGAAAAGGGGCGCTTGACGCTAGCAGAAGAAGACATGAATGCCCTGCCGGACCGAGTTGCTGGGGGTCAGTCCCTCCTTTTCGCGGCGCTTCTATTTCCCTAAGGATGTAAGTAGGTCAGAATTGTGCGAAGGGTAATCCTTTCAGCCCCGAACCTAGGACCTGGAACTAACATTCGACCATATAAAATCGAAGAGTAAAAGAGAGCCGTAAGCGTGCAGTCGCATATCCTTGTGAGGGTTATCCGAGCGTACGCCTACTTTGACTATTAAAAAAAA
>BFEA01000640.1:487991-520842 GCA_003427395.1 Chara braunii
ACGATGGTGACGATGAGCCTGCTCCCGAAGACATAGCTGAATCACGATGGTGACGATGAGCCTGCTCCCGAAGACATAGCTGAATCACGATGGTGGGCTCAAGCAACAGAACCACGAAATCTGCAGCATCAGAATCGGGATGAGCAGCACCAACTCGTCACACAGTCTCCCACCAGAATATGCAGAATGAGAATGAATCTGATGCAAAAACGCAGGAAAATACACCGCCGAAATTCCTTCCCTGTGTTTGCTTTCTGACAAGCACAGCGCAGCCTCTGACTCACACAGCAGCAAAACGGCTGCCTTATCGCAGAATCTAACCGCGCCAATCGATTCCTGGTGCCTCAAAACCCCCAGTTAGGCTCTTATTTCGCTCGAATCCGTAAAGAAACGAATGAGATAACTGTTTTCTCCTCCTTGCCATATCCTCTTTCCCGTCACTTCCGCACACTCTCTTCATCTCCTAACTTTAGACTCTTCTTCGGCCCCATTTCGTCAAGTAACGACCTATATCTCATCTCTTCGCCCCCTTTTTCCCATTCTTCTTGTTCTCCTATTTTGAATTCACCTTGCTCATACCCACGTCCAGATCCATTTGCCCTCCTTGGTTCTTTAGTCAGGCCAGCGCAATCCCCATTTCCGTTCTCCCTCTAGGCCGGCTAACCCAGTCTCCTTTGTCCCCCTCAAAGTGGGAATCTGCCTTGTCTCCCTCGAAGTGGGAATCTGCCTTGTCTCCCTTCATACCTGCTCTCCCTAGACACCGCGTTCTTCTCTTTCCCTTCTTCTTCCCCGTAGCCCATTACTCCATGAGCCTCTCCCACCAGCCAAAGTACGCCCAGATGATAGCGCACGGTCCAACAGTCTTGAGCACCTTAATGGAAGTGAAATCCTGATCGCCGGACCTCGCTGTCCTATATAGCCTAGAATGGCATATTTGCATAGCTTACTCGTGCCACACTCAAGGAATGAATCTGGCCAAATCTAGGCACTAGGTCCATTCAGCCCAAGAAAAACTATAGTGCAGCTCCTCAAAAGGAGAAGAGGGGCTGAGAAAAGAAATACAAATAAAATAAAAATAAAAATTGGGCTTGGTGAAATGCCTAAACGATGGGGTCATGGCCCACCTAGGTGCCTTCTCCGGATCGGACTCTGATCTATATTTCAACAGTCTGTGAGTATGCCAACCAAGCTAGGCTTGTTGGTACTTGCTAGCATTGCTGCAGCCCCCACCAAAATCCCTCTGGTCCGCTGTTCCGAGGCGTAGCTCCCCTACTACCGCCCCCAACAGGCATGCTCACATCCACTCCTCACARCGGATCGTGGGCRGCGGACGTAGCCTYCCTCTGGCTGCGTCCTGCTTYGAGGCCTGTAGCATGAGCCTAGKCGGGACGGATCCCSACACGGATCTTGGTGGTCATTATTCACATGWGAATTTTTGAAGATGGAAGTGGGGAGGGGCTCTATGTGACCGCAGCTGCAGCCGGTGGCCTCCGCCCTGGTGTGCCCGCCCCATTGTGCCCAGGCGCAGTCCACCATCTTTCTGGTCTCAACGGGAATGCTCACACTGCGGTCCCAAATCTGCAAAATGTGTTGATTTTGTGGACCTCCCAGTCATTGGCATGGGCACTATTCATATGCACCATGGCCAGCGGGCGGGCCGCATGGATCATGTGCTGGAGCGCCGATGAGTACGGCTTCCTGTGGATGGCCGGGACCCCAGTCTCAACATGTGAGTCACTCGAACCCACCGCCAAACCAACCTCAACAGTCGGCCCCACAAGGATCACAAGGGAATCAAGGTGGTGGAAGAGGATAGAATCAAGGATGAGGCCGAGGGCGAGAAAATGGTGGCCGCGGGGGATATGGGAGAGGAAACACGAACAGTAACTCCCAGAGAGGAGGAAATAACGGGTGGAACGGTGCGGGGAGTCAGAGTGACCAGCAAGGTGGTGGAGGATATGGAAGAGGAAGGGTAGATTGGAGAAATGCCATCTGTTGGCATTGTGGCYAGAAGRGCCACACAATTAAGTTMTRTYAKGTCCGAAAGAGTGATGAAARAGATGGYCTKATAAGTTCATGCTATGATGGTGATTTTTTCGACATGTACGGTGAGTACATAGACCCGAGAATCCCAGGGGGGATAAGGGAAGAAGCTCTGCGCCGTGMTAGTGCCCCAGCTCCACCAKCTCCTCCGRYCGCTTTCYGTATTTGGCAAGAAGTAGAAGACCGTCAGGGCGTRAGGATAGAGGAGATAAGYGAAAGTGAAGAGGTTSAACAGGGATTGAGGGCCGACACCATAAAGGAGGAGCCTATAGTGGTTGAATCCGACGACGACGAGCAAGATGGTGGCCACGGCAGGGCAAGAGATACGATGGAGAGAATGGAGGACCTGCTGGCAAAAATCAGGAGGTACCAGGATAAGCTGACCACTCTTTGTGAGGAGATCAACAGATGGAAAGGAGAATTATCATTGGTATACCTTATTGATTCAGACCCAGGGGCACAAAGCGGGTCGGGAAACTTGCCCGGAGTGACTGTCACGGCGCCAACTCCTAGGTTTGGGATGACCTTCAGGCCGCCGTCAAGAGTAGGAAGGGAAGCTTTGGCGGCATGCACTAGATCGAAGGGAGCGCCCGACTCAAGCCAGCCCACTCAGTACAACCCAGGACCCAGTGGCGAGAAAGAGACGGTAGAGATTCCAGAGGAGGAGGAGGACGAGGATGAAAAGTTGAGGAAGGAAGAGGACAAGAAGGCTGAAGAGAGAGCCAAAAAGAGGGGCGCCAAAGCGAGCGCTGATAAAAAGCAGGAGGGAAAGAAGAGAAAGTACAAGGTCAGAATGGAGGAGGGGTTCGACGTGGAAGGAATGGTCGATCGACTTCTTGAAGGCCATACCGACCTAATGAACTTAAAAGAAATCCTCGCCTCCGCTCCAAAATTGAGGGACGAGCTGAAGGCTCGATTGTCCAGAAGATTAGTAGCAAGTATGCGCTTGGGGACCATTGTCCCCAAGGAAGGTGAGTGGGCTGAGACAGGCACGAAGATGGACTGGAAGTCCGTGGCGTGCGAGTGCATAGAAGTGATGGTAAAGGGTAAGCCGTGCACCGCAATGATAGACACGGGGGCGGAAATAAACCTCATCGAAGAGGAACATGCGATTCGTCTGGGGATGGAGATCGATCGCTCCGACAATAAGGTCCTCATGGGGGCAAATAGCAGGTCTGTATTTATAGGGACTGCATAAAGCGTGGTTGTCGAGATCGACAGGGTAAAAGTAAGGAGTTGCTTCTTTGTAATTCCATATCTTGATCACCCTATTCTGCTGGGCCGATCATTCCTAAGTAGGACTGAGACTCTCATCATTAACAAACATGATGGGACCATGTTCTTGGCACTTTGCGACCCTGTGTGTGGAAATTATGAGGTAATTACATGTAAGAACACAGGGCCACGAAGTATAAGGAATCGACCCAACCCCGACTCTTTTACTATCGAAGAGTCAGAGAAAGAAAGGATGAGAATGGAAGGTGGAGAGTCTGAAGGAGATGATCCATCAGAGGCTTTGACACTCAGCCTGGCAAACACAGGGGATGCTATGGACATAGTATCCACCTACGGAATAGCAGACCCTGTGGCAGTAGAGGCCCTTAGGGAAAATGTGATAGAGAGGAGAGGTGAAGGTGAGGCAGAACTCGTATATCGAGTGCCTAGGAGGGTAGGTGGAACCGCAAGAGCTCAGCCCCAAACTGCAACTCGGCCTTTTTTAGGGGTAAGCTCAAGCAGGGTTCACAAAGGCGGTACAAGAGGGTAGATCAGAAGTACCGCCCTGTTCCCGTACTCGTCGCAGAGGAACAAAAAGTTTATTACGAGCGGGAACGAGAGTTGATACGGCAGACGCGAGAGGTACGGTTGGCGCACTCGGCCGGAGCGGCACCTCGCTCTCCGCGACGGAAGTCCTGCCAAATCCTGCGTGACGCGGCCGGGAGGGTCCCCTTGCGGGACCAATGCGCTTGACAACGCTCGCCAAACTCCCCCATCTACTGCGCGGGGACCCAAACCGAGTTTTTACTTCATTGCTCACCCCGTTCACCGCACAAAAGCCACACCACCGTCTCCGTCAGAGCGCCCGCACATCACAATCTAATGTACCAATCAAGAAATATATCACTCAACTCTAATTGAATCAAACATAAAAAAAAAAATAGTCGGCAAGCGTGTCAGCTTATAATATCAATAAAAGAATCACGCATTCCTCAAAGTTACTTACCCACATACTCTCCATTCTTAGAGATGGTTAATGGAGGCTATATATTTCAAGGAATCTATAACGAGAATAGTCGTATGTATCGTACACCGAATGTGAAACCATTTATTAAATGGAAATACACTTCGGTGTTTACTTAGTATATTTTCTAACAATGTATAAATTTATATACCGAAGTAGATTCGGTGTTTCAGTACCGGATTGAACGTCGGGATTTTCAGTGTTTACTTTGTTAATCCAGACATTCATATACTTAAATACACTCGGTGTTTCTCTACTGAATTGCACTTCGGGATTTTTTATGTTTACTTTGTCATTTTGAAAATTTATAATCGAAGTATCTTCGGTGTTTCGGTACCGAATTACACTTCGGGATTTTTTACATTCACTTTATGAGTTAAGAAATTTATATACCGAAATACATTCACTGTTTCGGTACCGAATTACACTTCAAGATTTTCAGTGTTTACTTAGTACGTTTTCTATTAATTAGAGATTTATATGCCGAAGTATATTCGATGTTTCGTTATCAAATTGCACTTCGGGATTTTTGGTATTTACCTTGTCAGTTTAAAAATTTACATACTGAAGTGCATTCAGTGTTTCGGTACTGAATTACACTTCAGGATTTTCGGTGTTTACTTAATGTATTTTCTATCAATTTAAATATTTATATCCCCAAGTACATTCTTTGTTTCGGTACTAAATTGCACTGGTGAATTTTCGGCATTTACTTTGTAAGTTTAAAATTTTATATCTCGAAGTACATTCGATGTTTCCGTACCGAATTATACTTTCAAGATTTTCGGTGTTTACTTTGTTAGTGTAAAGATTTATATTTCGAAGTACATTCGGTGTGTTTCATTACCGAATTACACTTCGAGATTTTTCCTTGTTCACTTAGTATATTTTCTATCAATTTGATATTTATATCGTGATGTATATTCGGTATTCCAATATCGAATTACACTTCGGGATTTTTTGTGTTTACTTAACTGTTTTGAAACAATTGAGAAAAATTTTAAACAATAAGATATTTTAAACATTAGAAATAATGAAATTGATGAAGAATAACAAACAAGACAAGAGAGAGGGAAAATTAATTAGAATTCAAAACAATTCGGGGATGGGGGGTTAAAAACGTCAAATCAAGGGGGGGGAGGAGGGAGGAAATCAATCCACTTTAAGTGTTATCATGATCGTGTTAAAAGACACGCAAAAATAACAAAGCATTGTTTGCAAAAACTAGTGCCACATATGACATTGTTCGTTGTAGAAAAAAAAAAAACATTATTAAGTGGATGGGGGAGGGATGATGTGGAGTGGGAGTTATCATGATGTAGTCATAAAGGAGGCACATATTCAAATTGTAAGCATGCTTAGAATGTGTTGTTTCGCTATTGTCATAGCCCATGTGCTTTTAATACTTAGGTATTACTGCTAAAACACTGTTTTTTTTTTCTTAAGTAAAATGATGAACAAGTGCAACAAAAGATAGCACGGAGGCATCGAGTGTAAAAGCTGTAATGGATTATTAAGTGATATTGGACCCAAATTCTA
Organism: Chara braunii; assembly: GCA_003427395.1. NCBI lineage: Eukaryota > Viridiplantae > Streptophyta > Charophyceae > Charales > Characeae > Chara > Chara braunii. Next base: position 493,813 of record BFEA01000640.1, read on the forward strand.
GCAAATATTACTCCCTATCTATCGACTGGAGCTACCCATAACCGGTATTGGTATATGTGGGTGCTTGTATCACCCCCTTTGGTGGATCGACACCGGGTTTTAAAAAAAAATCAGAAAAAAAAGCACTGCGGGGTTCTTAAATATGTGCGGATGTACATGATTTTGCAGAGAGAGAGGGAGAGAGAGAGAGAGAGAGAGAGAGAGAGAGAGAGAGAGAGAGAGAGAGAGAGAGAGAGAGAGAGAGAGAGAGAGAGGAACAACAAACGCATATGCCCGAACCATTTCTTGTCATGAGCATTCGTTGTTGGTCTGTGCTCCTCTGCTTGTGTCTTTTGATACCTTGCAAATAGGTGTGGATAGGTACAAGCACATTGACACAGACTAGCAACAAACGTTCATGATAAGAAGAACATGAGCAAGCAAGGTCTCTCATGATAATAAGAACATGAATAAACAGATATGCAATGATCCGATATCCAATCAATGATCAACCTCGGACATATTCAAAGAACATCAAGATGAGAGTTCATACTTGAGAAACCAAAGCAGAGATATAATGAAGAACTTACATCAAATTATTATTATTATAAAAGAAAACATTCATGTTCCCAGCGGACTCTGTCGCTTGCTCACACTGCAAGACCGTCAAGGTGGATACCGATTACTATGACTCATAATTCTCTCAATTTTTCACCGATTTCTCAACTTTTTGAACCTCTTATTATTTTTAACTTCTATCGCTCTACCTCACACTCTCTCCTCATCCAATATCATAACTAATAGCGACACTTAAACGGTCTGATTCATTGCTCTTCTAAATATACAACATCAACTTCGAACCTTGAATCACAAGGTAACATGGGCGGTCTGGTTGGTAGCCCAAAGAAATACTACTAATACAAAAATAACATCGAGATCATAAATTACATAAAAAAATTGTTTTTTTCTATAGAAGGCATAATGAGAATGGTGAATATGGATGTGCGAGGTTAGGGGAAGTAGGTGAATATAGGTAGCGTAAGGGCTCGAAATCCTGAAGTACATTTTCGATATTGAAACACCGAAATCATTTCAGGATATGACTTCCAAAAACGACTTAGTAAAACCCCGAAATCCCCAAGTGCATTTTCGGTACCGAAACACCCAAGCCACTTCGAGATATGAGATATCAAAAGGCCTAAGTAAAACACCGAAATCCCAAAAATACGTTTTCGGCACTGAAATACCGAAACCACTTCGAGATATAATCTAAAAAAATGCTTAAGTAAAACATCAAAATCTCGAAGTGCGTTTTCAGTACCGAAACACTGAAATTACTCCGGAATATAACTTCAAAGTGTATTTTCAGTACCGAAAGTGCATTTTCGATACGAAAACACCGAAACCACTTTGGGATATAACCTCTCAAAATTCATAAATAAAACACTGAAATCTCGAAGTACATTTTCGGTACCAAAACAGTGAAACCACTTCAGGATATAACCTCTCAAAATTCCTAAATAAAACATCGAAATCTCGAAGTGCGTTTTCATTACAGAAACACCGAAACCACTTCATAATATAACTTACAAAACCGACTAAGTAAAACACCGAAATCCCGCAGTGCGTTTTAGGTACCAATGTCGAGCGCATTGGCTCCCGCCTTTTTCGCAAAGGCGAGAACCCTCCCAACTATTTCACGCAGGAGTAAACAATACCAAAATTTAGAGAAAATTCGGGAACAACGCAAAATAAACTCGCGAACCACTAAGGCAGACATTGTCTCGTCGTCCCTTCATCGCTCCAGCCAGGTGCGCCAACTGTATATCCTGCGGTGTCCTACGATAGGATAGGTTCCCGCGGGGCACAACTTGCCTTCCCTAAACGGTTGTTAGTACCCTTAGAGGCGTATCCCTACCGAGCTACTGACCCACGTGCGAAAATTTTAGATACAATTGCAGAGGTAAGTCAATCGCGAGCGTTTGCTCGTTCGCCGTAGTATTGGTACGCTTGGTTAATGCCAAGTGGACCTGAACTTCGTTCGTCCCTTAGGGCGCTAATCTCCTAAGAACGAAGTACGCTGGTCGACTAGGACGGTCTCAACCAAGCGTGAAACCAAAATTTGATTCTAGTCCCTTTAAACACGTAACCAAAATAAAGTTATAACAACCACTGATATTTATATCAAGAGAAATCATTGTAGTCGATAAAACGCATATCCAATCTGAAATGATAATTGAAAGAATTTAAATCATCATTTGATACATCCAATAACACAAAATCGAAATACAATCCGACTACCTCAGGTCGAATTCCACAAAATAATCATACAACCGCCAACAAGGAGTTCGCTACTGACAATAATATTGATGCAACGGACAAGGTAATCGGTTACCTTAGTTTTGACTTGATGAAATGCGTTGCCAAAGTCATTCATTCCAACCTACCACCGAACTAAGATTAGGCAGGCACACACCCGTCACCATACATTTCTAATTTTTCTTGGATGAAAAATTGTTTTGCGGATGGATCTTGATCAGATGCATTGCTTGAAGTGTTGCATGCCTCTCCCTCTAGGAAGTGGTTTGGGGTATTCCTCCTCCTCGCCGGAGCTCAATATTTGAATTTAAGACGTTGGGTCGTCTCGGCAGAGTACCCCCCCGTAGAACTGTCCACTCTGGGTCGATAACAGGGTCCGTTCGTAAAGCAACAAACCCCCGTCTCAGATACTCATTTCTCTTAAATTCATGGTAACTCGGATGAAAAGAAACCAAAGAAGATAGAGAATGAGAATCATTTTGACAGGTACAAAGAGATAAGGTCGTTCGAGATAAAATGGGTCAATTCTCGGGAAAAGGCTAAGTCCAATTGACTTCATCTTCACTATATTCACAATATTTTTTTTTTTTACAGTACCCATTAAAATTATTTACTCCAAAATTGAAGTACTTTTGTCATGCAAGCAGGTGGAAGATAGAAAGAGGGCAATATTTTCTTCATCTCAAATAGGCATAATCAATCTCCTTCTTAAGCATCTCTCTACCTATCTGCACTCAAAACAAAACAACCAAGTTCAAAGAAAACCAATGCAACCCCATACACAAGTCAAACTTTTTCATTCACATGCATGACTCGCACAACTTTCCTCTACCTTTCCTTTCGAACATTCAAAATGAAGAGGGTCAAGCAAAGTGTGGGTTCACACATGTGTGAAGGGAAATTTGAGTTAATCAACTGAACTTGAGTGATGTTTGAATCGGCTTATTCAAGAAAGTCGACTAATATATCAATCGAAGTAAAGGATAACCACTGTTGAAGCTGACAATATGCAACCCACAACTCCACAAGTTGTGGTCTCCACTGCTCAAATCAAGCAAAAGTTGATCCACCAAACTTAAGCAGGGTAGCCCTCTAAGCGAGTGTTCCCAACAATAAGTTTCCTGTGGTCCTAACATCCCAAACTGTCTCCGCGCCATACCAACTTCACCACGACCTCCAAGGATGTGTCCCACATTGAACTGCAGGTCCTAAATCACCTTCAATCACCACGTTTGTACCTGCGTCCCAATCTCAAGTTGGTCCCACTTGGTCCCAAGATAGTCCGAAGATGATCTCAAGTGGTCTTGGGCAGTCCAACACCATCGCCCGCAACATCAGATGGTCCATAAATCAAAACCGCTAACACCATGCGCCGAAAAAAAATAAAGGTGACTCTGATTCAAAGCACACAACGATGGACCACCACTCGTATAGGAAGTGTCACAAAACACACGACGACGGACCACCACTTGTATGCCATCAACCGGTACCATGGCTGCGCTGAAGCACTACTACCAGATCACACACACAAAGAAAAATGGCTCCACTGCAACGAAAAAAATCCGAAGCACTTTCCCTTGAAATAGTGTCGCGGAAGTGCCGCCAACCGGACAGCATAACCAAAAAAAATAACGTTGTCGTCGCTGAGTAGCACCTCCTCCCGAAAATTAGTCTGGGGCTGCACCGTAATTTCGGCAACATAACTGCCCCGCTGAATACATTGTCGTTGCCATGCCGCCGAACGGGTAACACTTTCCAAAAAACAAATTGCTGCCGAGTCAAAATTTCAGCAGCGTAACCTCCAACAAACCCTTGTCGCTTGCTGCACTGTCCAACTCTAACGCAACCTGTCGGCCACGACACCCATGCAGAGGTGGGGCAGTGAGCTCCCAACCTTTGGCTATGGCTGCACTGGCATATCCTCCTCCAACACCGTCTCCCCTCACTCTGCAGGCCTTCACTCTCCTCTCCAACAACACTTCCTCTCCCTCCTCTCCATCAGCACCGCCCCATAGTAGCAGCCAGCCAGCATTCACTCAAGTGAATGACCCAGCAACATTGCCACAAGTGTGAGGCCGTTGGGTGGAGTGTTGACTTTTATAGCCAGTTGAGGACTGTGGGCAGCTGCCTAGCCCACAGTAAAAAAAAAAAAGAGTCGAGCCAGACCCTTGATCTGAACCTACGATCAAGGGCCAAAAAAGTTGATGTTCCCCTAAAGGAACCAGGGTCTTCCATTCTCGGCGTATGGCCTTCCCCGCAGGTCACATGATTCAGGGAACGGCTGTATCCAACCAAACTGCAGCGTGTTCGAAAACCGAACAGGCGCAGTTACACCCACACGCAGGTAACCATCTACTTGCGCAGAGGTCATGCTAATCTTGTCGTCGCGTGGCCGATCTCGAAATCGACCGTGCCAGCACCCTCATTTTTGTGGGTTGCTATTTCAAAAAGGAACTAGCCTGGTTGGATGCCGTCGGTTTCAATCCCAACACTTGTTGGCCAACACTTGTTGGGTGATAGCTTGACGCTGTAACCTACTGGGCTAGCTCCTCTTCACGGAAGCTAGACCCGCAACTCTTCTATTTAAAGAGTTGCTGCCCAGTAGGTCACCCAACTTTGGGACTAGGCAACCCCAATCTGCCTCACCTAGCCAAACGATCGTTGCCCCGCCATCTAACCGGCTGGGGCTTAGCCCGGTAGGTCTGATAAACCCTCCTTTTGGCCGCAAATCAGGTTTTGAACCCCAGACGGAGTGAAATCCCGTGGCCCTCCAAAAAATAGGCTTCCTATTTCTCTCGCGCCACATTCCTATATCTGGCGCGTCGTTCCTTTTAGCCTACTTTGGCCCTAAATCACGCAATTGTCATCATTTTAGGGAGGATATGTTAGATTTTAGTACTTCAACAGCCGCATGCCCTTATGACTTTGACAAAAACGAGGCAGTTGGTTATTGTCGTTACTCTCGGATGCCACAAGCATTCAGACTAAAGCTCAAAAACATTTAGTCTTTCAGTCATAGATCATGTTTGAATAAACGTTTAGCAACGTTGATCTCAACTTCACTTCGACTAGGAAAGTCTCAACCAAGCGTGAAAAACAATCCTTAATCTCTAATAATCAAACAACAAAAATTCCCATACCTTAAAACAAAATCACACAATCCAAATCATTGACTTGATGAAATGATCTACCAAAGTGTTTCTTTTCAACCTGTATGACTGAATAATTTTTTATATCGTCGCTTGAAAATTATTAATTAATTAAATAAACTAAGACTGATCTTTCTATCATGACTACTGAAACTTGTCATGAATAACTTTCGCAAGTAAATACCACTGGTACCACGTAGATCAACAAGTGATCTGGTTCCTGGTCGATGTTTGAACTCTCGGTTCGACCAATCCTTTGTAAAATGCAACTACTTCGAGGAGCAAATGAAAACTTTGTTGGTCGCTTTGTCCTGCTTGACAATAACTACTCTTTCTGTTCCACGAATGACAAAGTATTCATCTCCAACACCAAGTAACTTAACACAGAAATGTTCCGCCTCGAACTCCTTTGTCATCGTCATTACGCTTGACAGTTTTTCAAACGTTCGTTTTTCTCTTATTTAGCTTGTTTTTATACTAACAATTACACCTCAATGCATAAGCATGATAGTGAAATCATCGGGGTAATCTGCATACTATCCATCCGGCGGTCCTAAATACATAAAGTGTTTTTGTTTTTGAGATTACCTCGTGAAGTCGTAATCTTATGACTTCCTCGACGGGATTGATCTATGCAAGAGTTCTGGAATCTGAGTAAGATTTCCAGAAAGCAGCGTCTCACCCTGGTAAATTTGTCGTCCTCCGCGCAGCTGTGCCTCCAGCAGATCCAAACGCGCACGCTTGTCGTTATCAAGTACCAGGGTTGTCGCTCGCCCACCTTGCATGATTCTAAAAGTCTGAGTACCATACATGGAGGTCATCTGTGACGCTAGTCTCCACACTATGACTCGTAAAGGCCGACTAAGTCCAAACAAGTGTCTGGTCTCATTATCCCGCATCCGGATGACGCCGAAACGTCTGCCGGACGAGGTAATCGTGATACTCACAATGACTCGTGAGACACATTGGAAATTAGTCGTGCGGTGAAAATAAAGGGTATATCCGAAAAACTCATCCCGAGTTCGGGCCGTATTTGCCCAGAAATCCGCGCGAGGTGTGGGAAAAAATCTCTCGCCGTTGCATAATAATCCGATGAAGCCGATCAACTCAGTAGGAGAACCATCTCGAACCCATAAAATATGCTCTGCTCCTCTGATAAGGTCGTCCTCACGCGTGTCGCGAACCAGCAGATACCTCGGGATCGTCAAGTCACGTCGTGCTCCAGGCATTTGCGTGTCAAAACAGAAATTATATTAGTCACATAATCCTTCCTCGAGCTCGTCCTCCTCGTCCTACCATTCATACTCAGAGAAAGGTTCAACTCCTAAAATACTGAACCTGTTTGCTCGCACTCGTTTCAAATGATATATACTAAAGAACGGACCCTGCCGTTCATGCAGGCAGAGTACAGAGCGAACGAATGTCAACCTTATCTCGGGAATTTCGTCCATTTGAGGGTTCAATTCGTACGGCTGCATCACGACCAGATTCCTGCTGTCGAAATCACGTTCGGGCAGCGGCGGCGCAAACTCATAATGTAGGATGTCCAATCCGGTCCTTGAACTAAAAATAAGTCGTCTAGGGGGATTCCGAGCACTGCCTCCCCATAATTGTGAAACATCCTCCTCAGAGTATAATTCATACAGATTGTAGACGAGCCGTCCTATCCTCTCTAATCTTTCTCCGTTGAGCCTCCGGGACTCGACCCGCTCTGTCGCTGCATCACGATTGTGAAAAAGATAACAGACCGTCGTTCCCTCAACCATCAGAAAGAAGTGAAGACAAAGATGATCAAGTTAAAACTAAGTATTACTAAAACATTTGTCTTCCTTTTGGTCGCCATCCACGTCGGGAGTATCTAAATACACTCCGTTTGGCTAGTAGGACAAGAACAGTGCTGCTTGTGACACCAGTTCCCCATACGTCAGCGACTCACTAGAACGGCCACCAAAGGAGTGCTATGGCAGTTTCTCCTTACGCAAGGCATCAAGAACTTAAAGTCCTTTCATGAAGATGCTTTTATCCATCCCTCTAGGTGGTGGTCTGGGATACCCCTCGTTCTCGTCCGAGTGAACCTCGGAACTCAGAAGTCGGGCTCGCTCCACCGCAACAACATGGTACCCCCCGCAAAGCGGTCCACTCTGAGTCGATAACAGGGTTGGCCTCTAAGGCAACGAACCCCCGCCCCAGATGCTTCATAGAAAAAAGGAAAAACATCTACACAATAGGCCAGCTAGATTCTTGCCACCCGACGTCTAGAGCAACTTAGATGAAGAAAAAGAAAATTGTAGAAGAAAACGTCATTCAGACGGACATGCGTAGATAGAAAGGGTCATTCGGGAAAGAAATTTGTGACCTTGGGGATCAGGTCTAAGTTCAATTGCGTTCCTCTTCTTTATGCTCGCTTCATTCTCGCCGTCTTCTTTTCTTTCAGGCTTACACATTCCCACAAGTACAGAGATGAGAAAACAACCATATTTTTCATCATCATTCCTCATCCATCTCAGCCCACGTGCCGTACCTGCAATCAAAGTCAGATCACACATAGACCATCATACATTCTTTTGCCATCGTCAGACTCCTCATAACACATGCGAACACACATTTCCTTTTCCTTTCCAATGAACGTTCAAAGAGTTAAGGTCAAGCAAATGCGGGTTCACACATGTGTGAAGGGAACCGAATCAGGTTAACTGACCTTGAGTGAAGTTGAACGGTATACCCAAGAAAACCGTATAGAAGTACGCTCTCCTGACGAAAAGGTTGTCGCACCCAGTCGTCACCAACGTGATCGACACGACTCTCTTGTGACAACCGTCTACCAGAGCACTCTCTCAGCACACAATCATTTCCCAATAATCAGAGGACGTTACGCTGTTACCGCCACTTGGCTTCAAAGCCACAGCGTCTCTGCGGCGTCACGCTCTCGTTACTTCAAAATGAAACACTGCTTGACGCACCTCCTCTGTGTCAATGTCCCTCCTCTACTCAGTGCAAAAATATTGTCGTTACTGCCCTAAAAACAGTGTCGTGTTTTGATAAAAACCCAGCAGTGCCGTAAAAACTGGACTCGTTGCCGCAAAACAAATTCCTACAGCGCTCCTGCACTACCGCTGAAAAAATCCAAAACCGCCGCCGCTGTAAAAACCTGTGCTGCTGCTGCAAAATTTCGGCAGCACTTTCGTACCGCTGCCGTAAAAACCCGTGCCGCCGCCGCAGAATTTCAACAGCACCTCCGTACCGCTGCCATAAAAACCCGTGCCGTCGCCGCAAAAATTCGGCAGCACTTCCGTACCGCTGTCGTAAAAAAACAGCAGACCAATATTAGTAAAATTTAGGCCCCATGCCCAAATTTCACTTTGTCGTACTGCCGTAGTCCCGCAGCGTCACTGGGTCTGTCCCGTGGGACCAATACCAGCCAGAGGGGAGGGGAGGAGAGTGTTCCCTGCCTTGGCTATGGCTGCCCAGTTCTTCTCCTTGTGCTCCTCTGCAGGCCTCTAGCCTCTCCTCACGTTGCCTCAGGCAGCAGCTCCAGCAGCCAGCAACACTTAAGTGTGCTCGTCACACACTGGCATCACGAGGGCATTGTGTGGCAACTGGGGGGCAGCTGCCTGTTTTATATTGGCTGAGGAGGGCTGGACGTCACTCCAGCCCCCAGGCAAAATCACGGGCTCACTGTGATCCCTTGATCTGCCAGGATCCAGGGTTGATTGTGGCCTCACCTCAGCCACAACGTTAGTGTGGGGCAGTTTCTTTAACTGTCCTATTTTATTTTTATTCCTCCCCCCCCCCCAGCTATTTCGGAATCTCACGAGATTGCTGGGTTCTTGCCATTTCCAAAACCTTTTTTCTTTTATTTTTCTGACAAGGGGTTGGAAAGATACAACCCCCTACAGTTTGATGTATCTGGACTCTTTTCCCAGGGCAGATACATCGGGGAAAAGGTTGTACCTAGCCTTTTCCTCAGTGGCCCTTCAATTTCCAGGTTCCCTGTAAAAACGGGAGCCTGACAGTTACCTCTGGCAGGTTGTGCCAGAGGTAGCACCATGTGAGGACAAGTGTCCTCACAAAAATAAAGAAAAAATAAAACAAAAAGAAAAAGAAAATTAAAACTATTCTAACTGCATGCGCCTGACCATTCTCTCGGCCAGGTTCATGCAGTTGCATGTTACAGTCCTCCCTTATTTTTCTCTGCCCTCCACTGAAAACGGGGAGGGCAGTTGGCACGTTGGGAGGAGTAGGACCTCCCCCTCCCAACTCTCACGTCCTCTCTTTCTCTTCTCCAACCACCTCCCTCAACCCTCATTTTCACCCGTGCGTTGTGGGCCGCGAGATCCGAAATCTCGTGGCCTCAAATAATCGAACTAAATATGGCAGGGAACCATTCTGCTCCCACACAGCCTGAAAAGACTGTTGTTTTTCTCCCACGAGGTGAGTTGCCTCGTTTTGCTTTTTTTTTTTTTTTTTTTTTTTTTTTAACGGTTTTTGGTTTTCTTCGTTTCAGCCCCCCCCGTTCTCCCTGTTTGGTCAAGCCACAACGGCTCATGAACGGAAAAACAACAAGGAAAAGAAAAAAAACAAAACAAAAAACAGAAAAAAAAAGACTTACCTCGTTTCGTTTCGCCTACAGTTGCAGACGAATGTACACATGGGTGGCCCTTCCCTCATCGGTCTTGCATACCTCCGCGTTTAGGAGGTAGATTCATTCGTCCGGCTTACCCGACAGTCGGGCTGATGGGGCACAGCCCTGTGATGAGTCGGTGCGAATCCAACGAAACAACCAGGTATCAGGGCTCGCTGTACTACTCTTGAAGTGCACAAAAGACAAAAATCATGCCGCTGTATCTTTCCATGTTCTAGCGGAAGATTCACTCTCTGTTACCCAGACTGTCAAGGTTCAACCTCCTGATGAATCGGTGAAATCCCGACGAAACAGTCTGTTCGGCACGGACGGGCGTTTTCTCCAAAAAAAAATCTAACAAAAATCCAAAGAAGAATCTAAAAAAAAATATAAAAAGAAAAACTAACTTTAGGCTGCACGTTTTCAACGTGCGCCTGTTGTTTCTTCTGTGGACTGCAAGTCCCCAGTCACATCTTCTTGCGCCATCTGACGCATTTAGATTATTATTATTATTATTATTATTATTATTATTATTATTATTTTTGGTCGTTGGCCACAGCCAACGGCTCCGCCCGTTTCTCCTGCTTTGCCACGGACCACAGCTCGATTCAGTAAGGGATCAAAAAAAAACTTTAAACCGTATCTCTATTTATGCGTGTCATCCTTGCGCAGGGCCATACTAATCTGCGCGGCCTATCTCGGCCGTGTGATCTCTTCGATGGCACGGTCGAGATGGACCGCGCCTTCGGTGAGTGAGGGCTGCTCCAAAAAGGAGCTTGCCCGGTAGGTTGCGCGCAGCCGGGTTTGATCCCGGTACTTGCTGGGCGAAAGTCTAGCATCTCATCCTACTGGGCTAGCTCCTATCACTATCGTGATAGGAGCTTACCAGAGTGAGATGCTGCTTTCTAAAAATCTTACTCAGATTCCAAAAAACCTCTTGCATAGACCAATCCCGTTGAGGAAGTCATAAGATTATGACTTCACAAGGTAATCTCAAAAGCAAAAACAAAAACACTTTATGTGGTTAGGATCACCGGATGAATAGTATTCGGATTACCCTGATGATTTCACTATCATGCTTATGCATTGAGGTGTAATCGTTCGCATAAAAACAAGCTTAATAAGTGAAAAGCGAACGTTTGAAAAGTTGTCAAGCGTAATGACAATGACAAAGCAGCAGGAGGCGGAACATTTCTATGTTGAGTTACTTAGTGTTGGAGATGAATACTCAATCATTCGTAGAACATAAAGAGCAAGTATTGTTTAGGAGGACAAAGCGACCAACAAAGTTTTCCTTCGCTTCTCGAAGTAGTTGCATGGTACAAAGGGGTGGTCGAACCGAGAGTTCGAACATCAACCAGGAACCAGATCACTTGTTGATCTGCGTGGTACCAGTGGTATTTACTTGCAAAAGTTATTCATGATAAGTTTCAGTAGTCATGATAGAAAGATCAGTCTTATTTTATTTCTTTAATTAATAATCTTGAAGCGACGATGTAAAAAGTTATTCAGTCATACAGGTTGAAAAGAAACATTTTGGCAGATCAACTCATTAAGTCAATGATTTAGATTGTGTGATTTTGTTTTAAGGTATGGGGATTTTTGTTGTTTGATTGCTAGGGACGAAGGATTGTTTTTCACGTTTGGTTCAGATTGTCCTAGTCGACCGACGTACACTTCGTACTTGGGAGATCAGCGGCCCAGGGAAAGAACAGCGTTCCGGTTCACTCGGGGTTAACCAAACATTTCCTATACGGTGGAGAGACGAGCAAACGCCCTCGGCTGATCTACCTTTGCGAATGCATTTAAAAGCCTTCGCACGTGGGTCAGTAGCTCGGTAGGGATACGCTCCTAAGGGTGGTGACAACCCCTTAGGGATACAAGCTTATGCCCCACGAAAACCTATCCTGTCGTAGGGGATTGCGGGATGTACAGCTCGCGCACCCGGCTTGAGAGGCGAAGAATCGATGCAGCCGCGTCTGTCTCGGCAGCTCGCGGAAAGTTGTGCGTCGTTCCCGAGTTGTCTCCTGAAGTGATGTTTTAGATAAACTCTTGCTTGACAAGGTCGGGAGGGCCCTCGTTTTCGCGCGAGGGCCGATGCGCTCGAAAGGTGGCGCCGTTGCTGAGGATGATGGCAAGCTACCGTTGTCCCTTGCGGAACGACACTCGGGTATGTTATTTTATAGTGGATAAATTTTTGTATTCTAATGATTTTATCTTCATCGATTGATTTTATTATTATTTTATTTCGATAAGGATTTCATTCTGGAGATCATTTTGGTTACTTTTGAACGTTCCGGTTGGGTTTAAATTCATAATATCTTGATACTAATTGTGTCGTATTCTGTTATTGTTTTAGTATTCGAGTTATTGTGTAGAGAATAATTATTTTAATGTGTCATATATTAATCATATCGTCTATAAAAACCCTGAAGGTATTCTTTTAGTTATAATGCTTGCGTAAGTTGTTATTGGGTGGAACTATTTTGAAAAGTTGTCAACCAAACGTTGACTTCTTATGATATCGTTTTGCATATTTATTTAGTCCTGCATCAGATAGTTCAATGATGTCTATTTCGATCGTCAGTCTACCYGGACTCCTATTCATTTCGAGATTGTCCGTTTTAGTGACGCACTTCTATGATTGAAGGCATCTGAACTACTGTTGAAAATTATTTAGCTTCGATCATTATGAAATTTCATATGAAAGCATTCGTTGTAAGTTGTATTGTTGTTCTTGAATATTTTTTAAATAAGTTTTGAAGGCGTTATCATGTCACGGCAAATTTCCGATGGATTTGTGAGCTCCGTAGGTGGTAGTGAGGCCCACGCCGGAGCTATGCTCCTGGTCCATAGTGGGATGTTGTCTTCTGTACCCTATGTGGTTTAAGGGAAGGAGGATTACACTATCACTGAAAGGGAGGAAAGTGTTGAGGTTTTATTAGAATGATGCTTGTAGAGTAGGCGACTATTGTTTGGCATGAGGAGAGGAGTGGCTACATAACCTTGTGTCGGGCTTGGTCACCGTACCTCTATGGTCGGGGTCTAGCCAACCTTGGTCATTTGAGGTGGGGCAGTTTTACTCTACATGCAGACGACTAATGAGATCGAAAACACTGGAATCGGAGGGAATGTGGTGAGGCTCGAATATAAAGCAGGGCTCGATGTCGAGATGTTATCCTCATATGGAATACACCACTCATCGACGCATTCGCAAAGAATACAGAAGTAACGGGCATGATAACTTATATGGAATGAAATGAGGATCATAACTTGGTCGGGAAACTTTGGATGAATGATTTCTCTCTGAGTGGTCCATTCAGAATATGTATGAACAACTCCAGGAAGTTGATACGTTTAGAACACCTATCAGGGGTTATTCCTGACTCACTTGAGTTTTACTAAGGTGCAACGCAGGTATCGACTAAATGAATTTCGTTTTGGAAGGCTAACCGGAAGCTTTTCCGGTACCATTCAAAGAGACTAAAAGATGTTTTGAGTGATCGTAAGTGGGATGATGTTGGGATCATTATGAAAAAGTACCTCTGAATTGAAGGCTTTCAGGGGCTTGACCTGGGTCCAAGTTTGATAAGGTTTGTTAGAGGCTATATATAGTATCATTCCACCACATATGATGAGTAATGATTAAAGGTTTCTTTGAGGTTAAATCCAGTTTTGTTGTATTAAGTGAGGTTCGTAGAGGTTAAATCCAGTTGTTGTTTTTATGTATTAAGTGATGGTTTGTGGAGGCTAAATCCAGTTTTGTTATTATGTTATTGTAAATTGTAGTAAAAGTTTCGGCTTAGTTCCGGACGATTGTTGGAATTATAGTGTGATCGTTGCTTTCACATGAAACTTTTATAAGGATCCCGATTCCATTTTTGATGGTGAACGACGGGGACATCGCTCAATGGGTTTGGGAATGCTGTCGGGGCAAATATCCTAACAAGGGTATTTGCCGGGGGTTTTGAACGTCGCGCACTGCTCGAATCTTTTGTTGAATTGAGGAACTTGATGAGACTAACGTTTGCCAAAAGTTATTGAGACTTTACATATGACTGAGAGATTCAAAGTTTTTCAGACTTTAGTCCGGATGCGTGTGGCGTTCGAGGGTAACAGATGGGAACGACAATGCTTCGCTTTTGTCGAAGTCGCAGAAACGTGCGGATAAGGGAATGCTAGAATCAAACCTATCCTACTTATAATAATGTCGAGCGCCTGTTAAGCCGCGCGATTCAGGGCCTAAGTGGGCTAAAAAGAGGATTGCGCCCGGTATACGGCCACGACGCAGGAGGAGTAGGAAGTTTTTGTTTTTATTTCTATGGCTGCGGGGTGTGACTTCGAGCCTGAGGGCCAATAGGCCAATACCAAGGCTTACCTGGTTCGATGGCCAACCAAGCCGTCTCCAACAGATCCAAACGCGCACGCTCGTCGTTATCAAGTACCAGGGTTGTCGCTCGCCCACCTCGCATGATTCTAAAAGTCTAAGTACCATACATGGAGGTCATCCGTGAGGCTAGTCTCCACACTATGACTCGTAAAGGCCGACTGAGTCCAAACAAGTGCCTGGTCTCAGTATCCCAGATCCGGATGACGCTGAAACGTCTGCCGGACGAGGTAATTGTGATACTTACAATGACTCGTGAGAGACATTGGAGATTACTCGCGCGGTGAAAATAAAGGGTATATCCGAAAAACTCATCCCGAATCCGGGCCGTATTTGCCCGGGAATCCTCGCGAGTAGTGGAAAAAATCCCTCGCCGTTGCGTAATAATCCGATGAAGCCGATCCACTCAGTAGGAGAACCATCTCGAACCCGTAAAATCTGCTCCGCTCCTCTGATAAGGTCGTCCTCACGTATGTCGCGAACCAGCAAATACCTCGGGATCGTCAAGTCGCATCGTGCTCCAGACATTTGCGTGTCAGAACATAAATTATATTAGTCACGTAATGCTTCCTCGAGCTCGTCCTCCTCATCCTGCCATTCATACTAAGAGAAAGGTTCAACTCGTAAAATGCTGAACCTGTTTGCTCGCACTCGCTTCATATGATATATACCAAAGAACGGACCCTGCCGTTCGTTCAGCCGTAGTACAGAGGAAACGAACGTCAACCTTATCACGGGAATTTCGTCCATTCGAGGGTTCAATTCCTACGGCTGCATCACGACCAGATTCATGCTGGGGAAATCACGTTTAGGCAGCGGCGGCGCAAACTCATAATGTAGGATGTCCAATCCGGTCCTTGAACTAAAAATAAGTCGTCTAGGGGGATTCCGAGCACTGCCTGCCCAGAATCGTGGAACATCCTCCTCAGAGTATAATTCATACGGATTGTAGACGAGCCGTCCTATCCTCTCTAATCTTTCTCCGTTGAGCCTTCGGGACTTGCCCCGCTCTGCCGCTGCATCACGATTATGGAAAAGATAACAGACCGTCGTTCCCGCAACCATCTGAAAGAAGTGAAGACAAAGGTGATCAAGTTAAAACTAAGTATTACTAAAAGATTTGTCTTCCTTCTGGTCCGTGCTTCTTATGACACGGCCCTCCACGTCAGGAGTATCTAAATACACTCCGTTTGGCTAGTAGGACATGAACAGGGCTGCTTGTGGCACCAGTTCCCCATACGTCAGTGACTCACTAGAACGGCCACCAAACGAGTGCTATGGCAGTTTCTCCTTACGCAAGGCATCAAGAACTTAAAGTCCTTTCGTGAAGACAGTTTTATCTATCCCTCTAGGAGGTGGTCTGGGATACCCCTCGTCCTCGTCTGAGTGAACCTCGGAATTGAGAAGTCGGGCCGGCTTTCCCGCAACAGCATGGTACCCCCTCGCAAAGCGGTCCACTCTGAGTGGATAACAGGGTTGGGCTCTAAGGCAACGAACCCCCGCCCTAGATGCCTCCTAGAAAAAAAAAAAAACATCTACACAATAGGCCAGCTAGATTTTTGCCACCTGATGTCTAGAGCAACTTAGATGAAGAAAAAGAAAATTGTAGAAAAAAAAAGTCATTCAGACGGACAAGCGTAGATAGAAAGGGTCATTCGGGAAAGAAATGGGTGACCTTGGGGATCAAGTCTAAGTTCAATTGCGTTCCTATTCTTTATGCTCGGTTTATTCTCGTCATTTTCTTTTCTTTCAAGCTGACACATTCCCACAAGTTCAGAGATGAGAAAACAATCATATTTTTCATCATCATTCCTCATCCATCTCAACCCACATGCCGTACCTGCAATCAAAGTCAGATCACACATAGACCACTATACATTCCTTTGCCATCGTGAGACTTTTCATAACACATGCGAACATATATTTCCTTTTCCTTTCCAATGAACATTTAGAGAGTTAAGGTCAAGCAAGTGCGGGTTCACACAGGTGTGAACGGAACTAAATCAGATTAACTGACCTTGAGTGAAGTTGAACGGTATACCCAAGAAAACCGTATAGAAGTACGCTCTCCTTACGAGAAGGTTGTCGCACCCAGTCGTCACCAAAGTGATCGACACCACTCTCTTGTGACGACCGCCTGCCAGACCACCCTCGTAGCACACAATCACTTCTGAATGAACAGTTGGCGTTACCCTGTTACCGCCACTTGACTTCAAAGCCACTGCGTCTTTGAGGCGTCACACTCTCGTTACTTCAAAATGAAACACCGCTTGACGTACCTCCTCTGTGTCAACGTCCCACCTCTACTCAGTACAAAGATATTGCCCTTACTGCCATAAAAACAGTGTCGTCTTTTGACAAAAAAACAGCAGTGCCGTAAAAACAAGAGTCGTTGCCGCAAAACAAATTCCTGCAGCGCTCCCGCATTACAGCTGAAAAAATCAAGACCTGTCGCCGCAAAAATCCGGTCGTTAAAACCGGAGTCGTCGCCGCAAAATTTCAGCAGCACTTTTGTACCACTGCTGAAAAAAACCGCGTCACCGCCGCAAAATTTCGGCAACACTTCCGTACTACCGAATTAAAAACTCATGTTGCTGCCGCAGAATTTCGGTAGCACTTCCGTACCACCGCTGTAAAAACCCATGCCGCTGCCGCATAATTTCGCAGTACTTCCGTACCACTGCAGCAAAAACGGGTGCCGCTTCCGCAGAATTTCGGCAACACCTCCGTACCCATGCCGTAAGAACCCGTGCTGCCACCGCAGAATTTCGGCAGCACTTCCGTACCGCTGCTGTAAAAAAACAGCTGGCCAAAATTAGTAAATTTCACTGTGTCGTACTGCCGTAGTCGTGCAGCGCCACTGGGTCTGTCCCGTGGGACCAGCACCAGCCAGAGGGGAGGGGAGCAAAGTGCTCCCTGCCTTGACTATGGCTGCCCCGTTCTTCTCCTTGCGCTCCTCTGCAGACCTCCAGCCTCTTCTCACGTTGCCTCAGGCAGCAGCTCCAGCAGCCAGCAACACAAAAGTGTGCTCGTTACACACTCGCATCACGAGGGCATTGTGTGGCAACTGGGGGGCAGCTGCCTGTTTTATATTGGTTGAGGACGGCTGGACGTCACTCCAGCCCCCAGGCAAAATCGTGGGCTCACTATGAGCCCTTGATCTGCCAGGATCCAAGGTTGATTGTGGCCGCAGCACAACCACAGTCTTAGTGTGGGGCAGTTTCTTTAACTGCCCTATTTTATTTGTATTTTTACTTTTCCCAGCTATCTCAGAATCTCACAAGATTGTTGGGTTCCTTCCATTTCCAAAACCTTTTTTCTTTTGTTTTTCTGATAAGGGGTTGGAAAGATACAACCCCCTACAGTTTGATGTATCTGGACCCTTTTCCCAGGGCATATACATCGGTGAAAAGACTTTACCTAGCCTTTTCCTTAGTGGCCCTTCAATTTTCAGGCTGCCTGCAAAAACGAGAGCCTCACAGTTGCCAGAGGTAGCACCACGTGAGGACAAGTGTCCTCACAAAAATAAAGAAGAAATAAAACAAAAAGAAAAAGAAAATTAAAACTATTCTAACTGCATGCGCCTGGCCATTCTCTCGACCAGGTTCATGCAGTTGCATGGTACAGTCCTCCTTTACTTTTCTCTGCCCTCCCCTGAAAACGGGGAGGGCAGTTGGCACGTTGGGAGGAGTAGGACCTCCCCCTCCGAACTCTCACGTCCTCTCTCTCTCTTCTCCAACCACCTCCCTTAACCCCCATTTTCACGCGTGCGTTGTGGGCCGTGAGATCCGAAATCTTGCAGCCTCAAATAATCGAACTGAATATGGCAGGGAGCCATTCTACTCCCACAAAGCCTAAAAAGGCTGTTCTTTTTTTCCCACGAGGTAAGTTGCCTCGTTTTGCTTTTTATTTTTTTGTATTTTTTTAACAGTTTTTAATTTTCTTCGTTTCAGCCTCCCCCGTTCTCCCTGTTTGGTCAAGCCACAACGGCTCATGAACGGGGAAACAACAAGGAAAAAAAAAAAAAAAAAAAAAAAAAAAAAAAAAAAAAAAAAAAAAAAAAAAAAAAAAAAAAAAAAAAAAAAAAAAAAAAAAAAAAAAAAAAACCTGACCTCGTTTCGTTTCGCATGCATATGCAGACGAATGTATACTTGGGGAGCCCTTTCCTCATCGGTCCTGCATACCTCCGCGTTTAGGAGGTAGATTCATTCGTCCGGCTTACCCGACAGTCGGGCTGTTGGGGCACAGACCCCTGATAAGTCGGTGCGAATCCAATGAAACAGCCAGGAATTGGGCCTCGCTGTACTACTTTTGAAGTGCACAAAAGACAAAAATCATGCCGCTGTATCTTTCCATGTTCTAGCGGAAGATTCACTCTCTGTTGCCCAGACTGTCAAGGTTCAGCCTCCTCATGAGTCGGTGAAATCCCGACGAAACAGTTTGTTCGGCACGAACCGGCGTTTTCTCCAAAAAAAATCTAACAAAAATCCAAAGAAGAATCTAAAAAAAATCTAAAAAGGAAAACTAACTTTAGGCTGTCCGTTTTCAACATGCGCCTGTTGTTTCTTTTGGGGACTGCAAGTCCCCAGTCACATCTTCTTGCGCCATCTGGCGGTTTTAGATTATTATTATTATTATTATTATTTTTGGCCGTTGGCCACAACCAACGGCTCCGTCCGTTTTTCCTGCTTTGCCACGGACCACAGTTCGATTTAGTAAGGGATAAAAAAAAAACTTTAGACCATATCTCTATTTATGCGTGTCATCCTTGCGCATGGCCATACTAATCTGTGCGGCCTATCTCGGTCGTGTGATCTATTCGATCGCACGGTCGAGATAAACCGCGCCTTCGGTGAGTGAGGGCTGCTCCAAAAAGAAGTTAGCCCGGTAGGTTACGCGCAGTCGGGTTTGATCCCGGTACCTGCTGGACGAAAGTCTGGCATCTCATCCAACTGGGCTAGCTCCTATCACACTGCTCTTGTAAATGAAGAGCCCAACCTTCACCTTCCCCCCTGTCTATGGCCTTGCAAGCATTACCTGCCTTTGGCCTAGCCATACCGGTTAGCCGCGTGACCACGGCTTGGTCGACCATTGAACCAGGTAAGCCTTGGTATTGGCCTATCGGCCCCCAGGCTCGAAGTCACACCCCGCGGCCCTAGAAATAAAAACAAAAACTTTCTACTCCTCCTGGGTCGTGGCCCTATACCCAGCGCAATCCTTTTTTTAGCACACTTAGGCCCTGAATCGCGCGGCTTAACATCCGCTTGACATTATTATAAGTAGGATAGGTTTAATTTTATAATTCCCTTATCTGCACGTTCCTGCGGCTTCGATAAAAGCGAAGCATTGTCGTTCCCATCCATTACCCTCGTACGCCATACACGTCCGGACTAAAGTTTGAAAAACTTTTAATCTCTCAGTCATAGGTAAAGTCTCAATAACTTTTGGCAAACGTCAGTCTCATCAAGCTCCTCAATTCAACAAATGATTTGAACAGTGTCCGACGTTCAAAACCCCCGGCAAATACCCTTGTCAGGGAATTTGTCCCGACAGCATTCCCAGACCCATTGAGCGACGTCCCCGTCGTTCACCATCAAAAATGAAATCGGGATCCTTATAAAAGTTCCATGTGAAAGCAACGACCACAATACAATAATTCCAATAATCGTTCGGAACTAAGCTGAAACTTTTACGACAATTTACAACAGCATAATAACAAAACTGGATTTAGCGTCCACAAACCTTCACTTAATAATAATAATAATAAAAATTGGATTTAACCTCCAGGAGCCTCACTTAATACAACAAAACTGAATTTAGCCTCAATAAACTTTTCATCACTACTAATCATATGTGGTGGAATGATACCAGATATAGCCTATGGCAAACCTTATCAAACTTGGACCAGGTCTAGCCCCTGGAAACCTTCAATTTAGAGGAACTTTTTCAGAATGCTCCCCGCTTCATCCCACTGGCGGCCATTCTAAACATCTTTTAGTCTCTCATAATGGTACCGAAAAGGCTTCCGGCTAACCTTTTGAAACGAAATTCATTCAGTCGATACCTGCGTTGCACCTGAATAAAACTCAAGTGAGTCAGGAATAACCCCTAATAGGTGTTTTAAACGTATCAACTTCCTGGAGTTGTTCATACATATTCTGAATGGACCACTCAGAGAGAAATCATTCGTCCAAAGTTCCCCGACCAAGTTGTGATCCTCATTTCATTCCACATAAGTTATCATGCCCGTTACTTCTGAATTCTTTGTGAATGCGTCGAGGAGTGGTGAAATCCATATGACGATAACATCTCGACATCAAGCCCTGCTTTAGATTCGAGCCTCACCAATTTCCCTCCGACTCCAGTGTTTTCGATCTCATTAGTCGTCTGCATGTAGAGTAAAACTGCCCCACCTCAAATGACCAAGGTTGGCTAGACCCCGACCATACAGGTACGGTGACCAAGCTCGATACAAGGTTATGTAGCCACTCCTCTCCTCATGCCAAACAATAGTCGCCTACTCTACAAGCATCATTCTAATAAAACCTCAACTCTTTCCTCCCTTTAGGTGATAGTGTAATCCTCCTTCCCTTAAACCACATAGGGTACAAAAGACAACATCCCACTATGGACCAGGAGCATAGTTCCGGCGTGGGCCCCACTACCACCTACGAAGCTCACAAATCCATCAGAAATTTATCGTGACATGATAACGCCTTCAAAATTTATTTCAAAAATATTCAAGAACAACAATACAACTTACAACGAATGCTTTCACATGAAATTTCATAATGATCGAAGCTAAATAATTTTCAACAGTAGTTCAGATGCCTTCAATCATAGAAGTGCGTCACTAAAACGGACAATCTCGAAATGAATAGGAGTCCRGGTAGACTGACGATCGAAATAGACATCATTGRACTATCTGATGCAGGACTAAATAAATATGCAAAACGATATCATAAGAAGTCAACGTTTGGTTGACAACTTTTCAAAATAGTTCCACCCAATAACAACTTACGCAAGCAATATAACTAAAAGAATACCATCAAGGTTTTTATAAACGATATGATTAATATATGACGCATGAAAATAATTATTCTCCACACAATAACTCGAATACCAGAACAATAACAGAATACGACACAATAAGTATCAAGATATGATAAATTTAAACCCAACCGGAACGTTCAAAAGTAACCAAAATAATCTCCAGAATGAAATCCTTATCGAAATAAAATAATATTAAAATCAATCGATGAAGATAAAATCATAAGAATACAAAAATTTATCCACTATAAAATAACATACCCGAGTGTCGTTCCGCAAGAGACAACGGTAGTTTGCCATCATCCTCGGCAACGGCGCCACCTGTTGAGCGCATCGGTCCTCGCGTGAAAACGAGGCCCCCCCCGACCTTGTCAAGCAAGAGTTTATCTAAAACATCACTTCAGGAGACAACTTCGGAACGACACACAACTTTCTGCGAGCTACCAAGACGAACGTGGCTGCATCCCTTCTTCGTCTCTCTGGCCGGGTGCGCCAGCTGTACATCCCGCGATCCCCTACGACAGGATAGGTTTTCGCGGGGCATAGGCTTGCATCCCTCAGGGGTAGTCACCATCCCTAGGAGCGGATCCCTAGCAAGCTACTAACCCACGTAAGAAGACTTTTAAATGCAATCGCAGAGGTAGATCAGCCGAGGGCGTTTGCTCGTCTCGCTGAAGTATAGGAAATGTTTGGTTAGCGCCGAGTGAACCCCAACGCCGTTCTTTCCCTGGGCCGCTGATCTTCCATGTACGAAGTGTACGTCGATCGACTAGAACAGTCTCAACCAGACGTGAAAAACAATCCTTAGTCCCTAACAATCAAACAACAAAAATCCCCATACCTTAAAACAAAATCACATAATCTAAATCATTGACTTGATGAGCTAATCTGCCAAAGTGTTTCTTTTCAACCTGTATGACTGAATAACTTTTTACATCGTCGCTTCAAGATTATTAATTAAAGAAATAAACTAAGACTGATCTTTCTATCATGACTACAAAAACTTTTCATGAATAACTTTTGCAAGTAAATACCACTGGTACCACGCAGATCAACAAGTGATCTGGTTCCTGGTTGATGTTTGAACTCTCGGTTCGACCACCCCTTTGTACCTGGCAACTACTTCGAGGAGCGAATGAAAACTTTGTTGGTCGCTTTGTCCTCCTGGCCAATAATTACTCTTGTTGTTCCACGAATGACTGAGTATTCATCTCCAACACTAAGTAACTCAACACAGAAATGTTCCGCCTCCCGCTGCTTTGTTATTGTCATTACGCTTGACAACTTTTCAAACGTTCGCTTTTTACTTATTTAGCTTGTTTTTATGCGAACGATTACACCTCAATGCATAAGCATAATAGTGAAATCATCAGGGTAATCTGAATACTATCCATCCTGTGGTCCTAACTACATAAAGTGTTTTTGTTTTTGTTTTTTAGATTACCTCGTGAAGTCATAATCTTATGACTTCCTCGATGGGATTGATCTATGCAAGAGGTTTTTTGGAATCTGAGTAAGATTTCTAGAAAGCAGCATCTCACCCTGGTAAATTTGTCATCCTCCACGCACCTGTGCCTCCAGCAGATCCAAACACGCACGCTCGTCCTTATCAAGTACCAGGGTTGTCGCTCGCCCACCTCGCATGATTCTAAAAGTCTGAGTACCATACATGGAGGTCATCCATGAGGCTAGTCTCCACATTATAACTCGTAAAAGCCGACTGAGTCCAAACAAGTGTCTGGTCTCAGTATCCCGGATCTGGATGACGCCGAAACGTCTACTCGACGAGGTAATCGTGATACTCACAATGACTCATGAGAGACATTGGAGATTACTCGAGCGGTGAAAATAAAGGGTATATCCGAAAAACTCATCCCGAGTCCGGGTCGTATTTGCCCGGAAATCCGCGCGAGCAGAGGAAAAAAATCCCTCGCCGTTGCGTAATAATCCGATGAAGCCGATCCACTCAGTAGGAGAACCATCTCGAACCCGTAAAATCTGCTCCGCTCCTCTGATAAGGTCGTCCTCATGCGTGTCACGAACCAGCAGACACCTCGAGATCGTCAAGTCGCGTCGTGCTCCAGACATCTGTGTGTCAGAACAAAAATTATATTAGTCACGTAATCCTTTCTCGAGCTCGTCCTCCTCATCCTGCCATTCATACTCAGAGAAAGATTCAACTCGTAAAATGCTGAACCTGTTTGCTCGAACTCACTTCGTATGATATATACCAAAGAACGGACCCTGCCGTTCGTTCAGCCAGAGTCCAGAGCAAACGAACGTCAACCTTATCTTGAGAATTTCGTCCATTCGAGGGTTCAATTCCTACGGCTGGATCCTGACCTGATTCATGCTTGCGAAATCACGTTCAGGCAGCGGCGACGAAAACTCATAATGCAGGATCTCCAGTCCGGTCCTTGAACTAAAAATAAGTTGTTTAGGAGGATTTCGAGCACTGCCTCCCCAGAATCGCGGAACATCCTCCTCAGAGTATAATTCATACGGATTGTAGACGAGCCGTCCTATCCTCTCTAATCTTTCTCCGTTAAGCGTTCGGGACTTGACCCACTCTGCCGGTGCATCACGATTGTGGAAAAGATAACAGACCGTCGTTCCCGCAGCCATCTGAAAGAAGTGAAGATAAAGGTGATCAAGTTGAAACTAAGTATTACTAAAACATTGGTCTTCCTTCTGGTCCGTGCTTCTTATGACACGGCCATCCCCGTCGGGAGTATCTAAATACACTCTGTTTGGCTAGTAGGACATGAACAGGGCTGATTGTGGCACTAGTTCCCCATACATTAGTGGCTCACTAGAACGGCCACCAAAGGAGTGCTATGGCAGTTTCTCCTTACGCAAGGCATCAAGAACTTAAAGTCCTTTCGTGAAGACGTTTTTATCTATCCCTCTAAGAGGTGGTGTGGGATACCCCTCGTCCTCGTCCTCGTCCGAGTGAACCTTGGAACTCAGAAGTCAGGTTGGCTCCCCCGCAACAGAATGGTACCCCCCCTCAAAGCGGTCCACTCTGAGTGGATAATAAGGTTCGCCTCTAAGGCAACGAACCCCCGCCTTTGATGCCTCCTAGAAAAAAGGAAAAACATCTACACAATAGGCCAACTAGATTCTGGCCACCTGACGTCTAGAGCAAATTAGATGAAGAAAAAGAAAATTGTAGAAGAAAAAGTCATTCAGACGGACAAGCGTAGATAGAAAGGGTCATTAGGAAAATAAATGGGTGACCTTGGGGATCAGGTCTAAGTTCAATTGCGTTCCTCTTCTTTATGCTCGCTCCATTCTCATCGTCTTCTTTTCTTTCAAGCTTACACATTCTCACAAGTACAGAGATGGCAAAACAACCATATTTTTCATCATCATTCCTCATCCATCTCAGCCTACATGCTGTACCTGCAATCAAAGTCAGATCACACATAGACTACCATACATTCCTTTGCCATCGTCAGGTTCCTCATAACACATGCGAACACACATTTCCTTTTTCTTTCCAATGAACGATCAGAAAGTTAAGGTCAAGCAAGTGCGGGTTCACACAGGTGTGAAGGGAACTAAATCAGGTTAACTGACCTTGAGTGAAGTTGAACGGTATACCCAAGAAAACCGTATAGAAGTACGCTTTCCTGACGAGAAGGTTGTCGCACCCAGTCGTCACCAAAGTGATCGACACCACTTTTTTGTGACGACCGCTTGCCAGAGCACCCTCTCAGCACGCAATAACTTCCGAATGATCAGGCGGCGTTACCCTGTTACCGCCACTTGGTTTCAAAGCCACTGCGTCTCTGCGGCGTCACTCTCTCCTTTACTTCAAAATGAAACACTTCTTGACGTACCTCCTCTGTGTTAACGTCCCACCTCTACTCAGTGCAAAGATATTGCCCTTACTGCCGTAAAAACATTGTCGTCTTTTGACAAAAACCAGCAGTGTCGTAAAAACTGGAGTCGTTGCCGCAAAACAAATTCCTGCAGCGCTCCCGCACTACTGCTGAAAAAATCAAGAACTGTCGCCGCAAAAATCCGGCCGTTAAAACCGGAGTCGCCGTCGCAAAATTTCAGCAGCACTTTTGTACCACTGCTGAAAACAATCGCGTCGCCACCACAGAATTTCGGCAGCACTTCCGTTCTACCGCAGTAAAAACTCACGTCACCGCCGCAAAATTTCGGCAACACTTCCGTACCACCGCTGTAAAAACCCGTGCGGCTGCCGAAGAATTTCGCAGCACTTCCGCACTGCTGCAGTAAAAACGTGTGTTGCCGCCGCATAATTTCGGCAGTACGTTCGTACCACTGCCGTAAGAACCCGTGCTGCCACCGCAGAATTTCGGCAGCACTTCCGTACCGCTGCTGTAAAAAAACAGCAGGCCAAAATTAGTAAAATTCGGGCTCCAGGCCCAAATTTCACTGTGCCGTACTACCGTAGTCCTGCAGTGTCACTGCGTCTGTCCTATAGGACCAGCACCAGCCAGAGGGGAGGGGAGCAAAGTGCTCTTTGCCTTGGCTATGGCTGCCCAGTTCTTCTCGTTGCGCACAGACCTCCAGCCTCTCCTCACGTTGCCTCACGCAGCAGCTCCAGCAGGCAGCAACACTCAAATGTGCTCGTCACACAGTTGCATCACGAGGGCATTGTGTGGCAAATGGGGGGCAGCTGCCTGTTTTATATTGGCTGAGGAGGGCTGGACGTCACTCCAGCCCCCAGGCAAAATCGCGAGCTCACTATGAGCCCTTGATCTGCCAGGATCCAGGGTTTTCTGTGGCCGCACCACAACCACAGCCTTAGTGTGGGGCAGTTTATTTAACTGCCCTATTTTATTTTTATTTTTCTTTCTCCCAACTTTCTCGGAATCTCACGAGATTGTTCGGTTCCTGCCATTTCCAAAACCTTTTTTCTTTTATTTTTCCGATAAGGGGTTGGAAAGATACAAACCCCTACAGTTTGATGTATCTGGACCCATTTCCCAGGGCATATACATTGGGTAAAAGGCTGTACCTAGCCTTTTCCTTAGTGGCCCTTCAATTTCCAACCTCTTTGCAAAAACGGGAGCCTGACAGTTACCTCTGGCAGCTTCTGCCAAAGGTAGCACCACGTGAGGACAAGTGTCCTCACAAAAATAAAGAAGAAATAAAACAAAAAGAAAAAGAAAATTAAAACTATTATAACTGCATGCGCCTGGTCATTCTCTCGGCCAGGTTCATGCAGTTGTATGTTACAGTCCTCCCTTACATTTCTCTGCCCTCCCCTGAAAACGGGGAGGGCAGTTGGCAAGTTGGGAGGCGTAGGACCTCCCCCTCCGAACTCTCACGTCCTCTCTCTCTCTTCTCCAACCACCTCCCTCAACCCCCATTTTCATGCGTGCGTTGTGGGCCGTGAGATCCGAAATCTTGTGGCATCAAATAATCGAACTGAATATGGCAGGGAGCCATTCTGTCCCAGACAGCCTGAAAAGGCTGTTCTTTTTCTGCCACGGGGTACGTTGCCTCGTTTTTTTTTTTTTTTTTTTTTTTTTTTTTTTTAA
>BFEA01000640.1:581695-596034 GCA_003427395.1 Chara braunii
GCGGGCGGAGGGATGGGACACGATTTGAGGGGTGGGCAGGCCTGTGATCTGGGCCGTTGCCGGTAACGCGCCGCGGACGGGCCAGATCGCAGGCTGATCAGAAAACTTTCTGATCGGCCTGCGATCTCGGCCGTCCGCGGCACGTTACCGGCCTGCGATTCAGGCCATGCGATAAGAAATAGCGATTTTTATAGTAGTGTAGATGTAGAAGAGGAGGGGCGGAGCAAGAGGAGAATGCAAGCACGGACTCAACTTGGCGCGTCACGGTGCAATTGCGACGAAGGGACAGGGCATAGCGTGAAGTGCAGCGCAGGCGGGGGACACCGGGCAATGGCAGGTCGTTGTGCCTCCCTGACTACCCCTCCCCCTACGAACATCAGCCTAGGCGGGGATCCAGCTGGTGGGGAACGGCCTGATAACCTCGGGAAAGGCAGCAGGTTGGAGCCAGTGACACTGGACTAGCCCACGGACACCGACACTCCGAGTGTCCTCCCAGCTCCCCACTGTCTGCGTATGAGCTTTACCCCCCCCCTCGCAATCGAATCAGAGAGTGCCCTGGTTGGAGCCGCCCGCTTTGTTTTCCATTTCGAAGGCGGTCTGTTGTCGGGAAGGCGGTTAGGATCCCCTTCTTCAGACAACATAAAAGCAACACAGATTACAACATAAAACCCCTTCTTGAGGTGGTTAGGGAGAACATGTATCGCGGCAGCTCGGCACAACTTGGTGCGCAGGACAAGAAAGCACACTTGGCGTGCAGGAAAATAATGTATCACAAGTTCGTTAGTGCGGCCCATTTGCAACGACAAGCCCTATTCTGTAATGGCTCAAAGGCCCGCACTAGCGAACTCCCACAGTGACAAGCTCGCTAGTGCGGGCCTGAATATGACAAGCTTGCTAGTGCGGGCCAGATAATGTATCACAAGTTTGCTACTGCGGTCAAGAAAATGACAAGTTCGCTAGTGCGGGCCATTTGCAACGACAAGCCCCATTTTGTAATGGCTCAAAGGCCCGCACTAGCGAACTCCCACAGTGACAGGCATGTTGTTGGACGACAGTACAGCGCGCGCTGGATAAATGTTGAAAACAAGTTGAAATTATGATGGCGATGTTGACAACTAGTTGGCACCATTGTTGAACATATGTAAAGTGCCACTACAAACAGTTGACGGGAACCCCTCTCCATACTCAAATGTTGATTTCAACATTCTAAAAGTTGAAAAACGGAAGGAATTCTCGCACATTTTTTCTGTTGAGGGAAGTGCTGGTCGTCGGCGACGACGTCGGTAATTACCGCTTTTGAGTGAGAATCAGTGGGGAGGTGACACTTTTTTCTTTCTTTCTTTCTTTTGCGTCAGCAAGAAGGTGGAACGTCGTGCATTGTCTAGGTGGGACCAGTGGGACCGGTGGGACACGTGAGTGGGTCAGGTGGCACCGACAAGGGGAGAATGATCCTTTATTTTTTGTGAGAATCAGGGGAGGCTGTCTTGACAAGCGGCATCATCTGAAAGTGAAAAAGGAGGACGTGGGACTGCCTGGGACCACTTGGCACAAGTGGGCATCGCCGTGAACCACTCAGTACTCGTTGGTACTAACGCGGACCACTTGGTATTGCTTGGTACAGACGTGGGACGCCTGGGATTAGTTGGGACTCATGGGACTTACCGCCTTCGTGACTGGGATTGCCTCAAGAGGTACTAAAAAGTCGGGTGTTGACCGGGACTAGTAACCTACACAGTTTATACCTGAAACAGCGGTTCCTTCAACAAAGCGTCAGTTTCTTGAATTCTTGTACGAGGTCACAGTCAGACTTTTCGCTACTCAAGGTCAGTGGTTGGCATGGATCCCTCACACCTGTGTGCACCCTCACACTGTATGACCCCTTTTTTTTTTTTTTTTTGTACTAAGAAAAAGGCTGAAAGGAAGGAAAGTGTGATGGGGCGCGCTTGTGTGGGACTTTGGGTCTGACTTGGGCGATGCCTTCGTGGTTGAACTCGTTGAATGTTGACTTTGCTTTGTATGCAAGTGTGTGAAAAGGGAAAAGTACTGAGAAGGGAAACTCAAGTTTTACTGATTGAAATTGTGAAAACGTTGAATGTTTCGTCTATCTTTTCTCTGTGATGTCTTCACCTGTCTGATAAAGTAACAGTCAAACTATGGATGGGGAAAGTAACTGGGGTCGAAAAAAGGAAGCGGAATATAAAAGAAAGGGAGTGAATAAACTTAACAATCCCTGAGGATCCCTTTCTATCCTGAATGACTCTCTCGACCTACTTCCCGTCCAAACAAGTCTCGACTATATCTCCTTCCTTCCAGGATAGTCGATCTGATTCTGAGTCTGAGGGTTCCTTCATTCAAGGAGGAAATTCGGGACGGGGGTTCGTTGCTTTAGGAGTCGACCTTGTTATCGACCCGGAGTGGACCGTTTTTAGGAGGGAATACTTCGTCGATTCGGTGGAGATGACCCGACTTCTTAGATCCGAGCTTTCGGCTCGAGCGAGGAGGAGGAGTACTCCAAACCACTTCCTAAAAGGTGGGACGCACGACGATTAAAGGATCGGAATCGTTTTTCCTTTGTACCTTTATACAGGGAAAAAACTGCAAATTAATATCCTTTTGAGTGGCCACCTTATGTATCACTAACGCATGGGGAACTTGTGCCAAAAAACACCCAGTTTATGTACTTACTAGTGTCTGAAGGAATGCGAATAGGCACTACTCTTTCGTGGTTGGACTGTTGCATAAGAATCATGGCTCAAAAAAGGGGGATAAGGGTAAAGAGGTTTGTATAGATAAATTTATATTGACAAGGTTATTATTTATCATTTAGATAGTTACCGGAGCGGTGATCATTTGTTTTTTTCAAACACGTGAGGCGGCATTAAATTGGATAGCTATGCCAACATGATTACTCGCATGCATGATGCAGGAAGGGCATCCGCACAAAAAAGTTTTTGGACCGGGACAAACCGCGATTTTTTGACGGAAGTTTAAGAAATTCTCCACAAACTTATGTTTTTAGGGCAAAACGTTAATTTCATATGGTGCGATACAATTTCGTGCCTCCTTTTAAATTTTCATATAGGACGTTGGGTCCGGTTCCCAGCACGTGCTGCTCCCCATGAACAGATTGGAGCTTTGTTCCCATTAAAAAAAAAAATAAAAAAAATTGTGCCTCATTTTCCAATACGAGATTTTGGGGATATGAATCTCGTATTAGTTCATGAAGCGAATCCCAAAAGGGAGGACACTCCAGAGGTTAGAAGAATGTTCCTTCGTATTCTACTATGGTTGACAATCGGGAAGGGTCTTTCTGTTTTTTCTACCATGTGAGGCGAATTCGGACGCATTCGACGCATTCGACGATGAGGAGTAACCTGACATTTCGTTAAAACTGACATTTTTCTATTAATTCACGAAAGTGAACTTAGTCAAAATTTCATTGCTTATCGGATGAGAAAGTGGTTATCTCACTTTGTCCATCTGATGTACCTCAACGTAAAGTACCGTTAACATACATCAGATGGTCAGATCATCGGGAGTCGCCACGACACCCGATGATCTGATCATCAGACGTCATGGGGACAAAAAAACACTAAAAAATGTTGTTTTTTTGTACACTCAATTTCATGAATTTAGAAAAAAATATCAGTTTTAACGAAATGTCAGTTAGTACGAAATTGGGGAGTATATGCGTGAATGACGTTTTTTGTAATTAGAAACTGGTCTTTGAAGGGAAGTTATAAAAATAAATATCCGAGAAAATTTGTTGTGTTCTCATAAAATTACTCGTGTTTTTTCTTTTTCAGATGCCTATGGTAACCGCCATCGTCATGCCTTTTCCAGGCAGGGAGGTTGCCGCAAGATATATAGTTCAGCTATGAAGGCGAGGGGTGATTTTAAAAGAAGTTGGTCGAATGGTCTACGGCCCGATCATCATATTTCCTTCAGGACGGGAATTGCGGACGGATCGATGCATGACAAAGAACCCACCGAGAACCTTCTTATTTATCACATCGACTTATCAACAGATTTTCAAACCAAGTTTCGTTAGAATTGACGGTCGGGCTAGGATAACTTGTGAATAGTATTTGGGCACGAGGATAATGAGTTGCATATCCATTTCAATCATGAGATAAGATGGATGTATTTGTGACTCGTTCTGTATTACAATATCCACGTAGGTTCGTTTGACGAGATCGAGTTCATTGAGAGAATCTGAGTCAACCGTTTCAAAAGTTCAGGGAGAGAAAGGTTTGACATAACCACCTATTGGAATCGGCTAGGTTATCTGCGATGACTCATTGGTGTATAAGATGAACCAGTTGTATAAAGAAATATAAGCAACTCCAACCGAGTTGCAAATCCTTTCTGACGAAAGTTTGTTCTAATTTTACAGATGACGTGCGAGACGGTGATAGTAAGTTTTTTTCACACATGTGAGCAGGTAGGTGCATGGATATCAAGCACTGGAGATAACGGGATTTCCTTGGTGCAGACAGGACGGCTAATATACGATTTATTTATAGTATTTCCCGTGAGAGATAAACCACGATTCTGGCGAGGAAACTTGAGACAACCTTCAAGGTATTATCTAATTAGCACTGCCTACGGATGGGACATTATTTGATATGGGTTCGCCCCTCGACGAGACTTCGACGACGCATATTTGATGGTTCGACATAAGAAAGGATCTGGGAGATACGTCGAAAATATCCCTGAAGTGAAATGGTTCTTCCTAATTATTCTGCTACATTTTTACAAGCTACATTCACCCTTTGATTTTCTTCGTTATTATCGTCGGACTCCAGATGGCAGATTTCGACACTCCATACGGATTGTTTTCTCTGTGGCAGAATTTGAGTGCGAGGAGTGGCCGATTGTTTTCGTTGATCAACTCTTAATTATGGTTCTCTTGTGAGCAGATGGACGGCGGACAACGAGATCTTAGCATAGCGAGATATCTTCTTGTTCGCGACACACATGAGGACGACCTAATTAGAGGAGCTGAGCAACTTTTGCCTATTCGAGATGACACTCGTACCCAGTGGATTGGCTTTATCGGATTACTCCCAAACGGCGAGGGATTTTTTCCCACCATTTGTGCGGATTTCCAGGCCAATACGGCTCGGACTCGTGAGGAGTTTTATGGTTTTACCTTGTATTTCCACAGCGCGAGCCACCTTCAATGTCTCTCTCGAGTCATTGTGAGTATCAGGATTACTCTGTCCGGTAGATGTTTTGACGTTGTTCGGATTTGGGATACACAGACCCGACACTGATTTGCATTGAGTCGGCCTAAATCAGATTTGGGGAGGACAGAGAACCTCTAAGAAACAAGGAAAGAATTATGAGAATGGTGGGAACGACGGGAGCATGCAGACACAGCCTGAGCAGTCTAAGCCCGCCCGAGTCAGCAACAAGCAGGAGGAGTCCGTGGACGAGGACAAGAAAACTCTAGAGAGCGTGGTAACTGGGCGAAGGACCTCACGTGCAAGTATTACAACCAGAAGGGACACATTGTGTGGTTTTGTCAGATCCTCGCCAAAGACGAGACTGACAAAATCGTATATACTGCCATTCGTGAGGAAGTCTTCGATTTTGAAGGAAATTTGATTGATCTGAATATTGAAGGGGGTATGAGGAAGGAGGCTTTCCAGCGAATGGGGCGAAGGAAGTTGCTATTGAAAGCAGCAGCGACAACGAAAGTGAGGAAGAGGAACCGCCAAAAAAACTGATAAAAATTGAAAGAAGGGTTTTAAATCAGATTCGCGGAAGACAGGAAACCTCTAAGAAACAAGGAAAGAATAGTGGGAATGGTGGGAATGGCGGGAGCATCCACGCTCAACCTGAGCAGTCTCAGCTCGGTCCGAGTGAGCAACAAGAAGGAGGAGGCCGTGGGCGAGGACAAGGAAATTTTGGGGGCGTGGTAACTGGGCGAAAAACCTCACATGTAATTACTGCGACAAGAAGGGGCACATTGTGCGATTCTGTCATATCCTCACTAAAAACGAGACTAACAAAATAGTATATACTACCATTCGTGGGGAAGTTTTCGATTTTGATTGATCCGAATATTCAAGGGGGTATGAGGAAGGAGGTTTTCCGGTGAGGCGAAGTTTGTCAGCCATCTTCATAAATGACACTGCAGGAGGATGAGGAATTATTCCAAATGAAAAAACCATTTCAGTTTTTGCAGATTGATGATTCGGATGTTGACCTGGGTGAACCGACAGAACAAAGAAAGACACTCTTTTTGCGGACACAGCAGCTGACAAAAAAAATGAGTATGCTGAGACGCGATCGTCCAATTGTGTTTCGATATGGATGAGGAGTGGCCTGATTTACCTAATGTATATCTATTTGGAGGATGGGATAGGCAATATAATACTTCTCCGACAACACTTGAATCTTCATCTGGTCCTAGATCCATGGTTGCTACTTTGATGTCCCGACATGTACTTAAGTGAACGGCTCCAGCGACATTACCGCAGGTACGTCAGACCAGAAAAATCTTGAGTAAAAAGACGACGACCGAAGGTGGATCAAAGGAACCGGTGGTGGAAGAAGTCTTTATCCCTGATAGCGAGGAAAGTGATTCAAAAAAAGAAGATGAAAGACTGCGTGACGAATATGAGCGGCAAGTAAGACAACGAGTTTCAGAGCTTGACACTGAAAATGGTAATGAGGTGGTCGAGGAGGAGGAACCTTGACGTAAGAAAAATATCTACACAATTCCTATTGAAAAAGGAATTTGACATTGAACAAATCGTTGATCGCACTTTGAAGAGTCAACGTGACTTGGTCACACTGAAGGAATTTTTGGCAGCATCTCCAAAAATCCGCGATGAGTTAAAGCAGCGATTGACGAGGAAAAAAGTAATGGCTGTCAAATTTGAGATATTATTCCTCAAGAAGCCAATTGGGCACCAGCAGGGACCAAAATGGATTGGTGATGTGTTGTCCCCGGTCTCTTGAAGGTACACGTTGGACAAGATGAGTATTCAACTTTGGTTGATGATGGCACGAAAATGAAAATCATATGAGAGAGAAAAGTCATTGAGGCAGGGATTCGAATCAATCGATCTAATACCAGATTCCTTGTAGGTGTGAGTGAATCATCTCCTTTCTGTGGCGCGGTCAATGATGTCACGGTCACAGTGGGGAAGGTGAAAGCTCGTAGCTACTTTTATGTCCTCCCCAGAGTTGAGCATGAGGTTTTGCTAGGGAAATCATTTTTGTGCCAAATGGAGAGTCCGATCATCAATAAACACGATGACTCGATGTTTGTCGCCCTGTGTGACCCTGTGTATAGATATTATGAAGTAAGGAAGTGCAAAAATACGGGGCCTAAAAACTCAAGGAACCGGCTTAATCCTGGATCTTACTCTTTCTAAGAGTCAAAAAGACTAAGGAGAGAGAAAGAGTCGTATGATGGTTATGAGGAACCAAGGGAATTTTTTATTGCGCTGCCAGATATATCATAGGCAATATATGTTTTTTCGATGGAATCCTCTGCCGACCCTGGGTTGGTACAGGCGTTAACCGATGTGCTATCTGACGTGGGAGGTGCAGATAACATAACTTTGACGTATCGATTGTACGCGCCTCAGGAGGTAAGCACGCTGGTTAAGCCTGCATCAAGGCAAGTTTTTTTTTTAGAGGACGGAAGCTTGCCACTGGGTCGAACCGCAGGCACAAGAAAGTATGAGTAAAAGTGTAGTCTATGCCTGTCTTGATCACTCAGGACCAAGAAGTTTATTACAAAAGAGAGAGAGAGTGGATCAAAACAATGAAGATGAAAGTGAAAAAGGGGCCGTGTCGATTCACAGAAGATACGATCAAGAAGATGATCATTGAAGATTATAAATTTCTTACTAAGGCGAAAATTGACTTTCTCGTTAGTACTTTAAATGACATACATTTGGTATATGCCTTTGACAACAACGAACGAGGAATGTTAGACGTTGATATGGTCTCTATGATGAAGATAGATACGGTACCATATGAACCATAGAATATAAGAGGTCCACAGTATTCAAACTCATACGATCACTATAAGGTGATTAAACATCTAAAAGGGACGATTCAGACGAAAGTGACAAATTATTCTTATGGTCCGTATGCATCTTTTTGGTTCTGTTTTATTAAACCAAACGACGTCCTTAGATGAGTCCAGAACCTGCAAAGGTTGAATGCAGTAATGGTTCAAGATACGGGTGGATTTCCACTTGCAGATCAACTGTCAGAATCATGTGCAAGTAGATTCATCATAACACTGATTAATTTGTATTCAGGTTATGATCAACTCCCCTTATAAACAACGAACGGACTAATGACGGTAATACATACGCCTAGGGGATTGATTCACATGTGTTTGGCACCTCAAGGTTGGATAAAGTTCGTCGTCATTGTACAACGATATATGATGAGGGTCATACAGCCTCTTTGTCCAGATGTGTCCTCACCATATATCGACGATTTGGTTATTACAAGACCTCGTGTAAAAGATGAGACAGAGATGTTGTCAGACATTCTCAAGTTTGTTTGGAAACATGTTCGTGATGTGGAAAAAGTCCTGCAAAAGATGAAGCAGTATAACCTCACAGTTAGCGGTGTCAAATCAAGACACTGCATGCAGGAAGCGACAATTTTCGGATTTTTATGAGATAAGAATGGTCGTCGGACAAACACAAAGAAAACGAACAAAATTTTGCAATGGTCAATTCCTTTCAAATCCATTACTGATGTACGGAGCTTCCTTGGGACTTGTGGTTTCTGACATATCTTTATCCGAAGGTTTGCAGCAAGGGTAGAACATCTAAGGAAATTGATTCACAAAAAAACAAGATTGGGAATGGGGACCCAGGTAACACGCAGCAGTGGATGACATAAAGACTGCGTTTCGACAAGGTGGAGTGATTATTAGCGTTCCTTGTTTTGATAACGATTTCAATCGACCCTTCATTGTGGAAACAGATGCAGGACCTACAGCTTTAGACGGCGTCTTGATTCAGAAAGATAAGGAGAAACGAGAACCACCGTTGAGGCTTAAAAGTCAAATCTTGCTTCTTAATTCAAGAAAAATATGCTGGTTTTCCTGCATTGTCTTCGTACATTTAGAAACTATGTATTTGAGAAACGTTTTGTTATGTAGGTGGATCCGACAACATTGACCCAATCACTGAGAAATTATTCTCCTTCGGATTCAACCGTCGCTCGACGGTTAATATATATTAGGATGTTTGATTTTGAGATCGAGCGTATTTTCGATACTAAAAACCGGGAAGATGGACTGAATCCGATTGAATGGGACTCATCCAAGGACCAGACAGAAAACTCAATCCCCGTGGACAGTTTCTTGCATAAAGAGGAACATCGATATTAATTTTGTTAATTACTTAGAAAATGTTTCCTCTCGATCTGGAAAAATTGTTTAGAATGCACCAATTTTTTATCAGGTACGTTCTGAACTTGTAATGGGTGAAGCTTTTGTTGAAGAGGATTTATGGGGTGAGAGGACTGCGAAACAAATGGTGAGTTTGACATTATCCGACTCAGTCAGCATCACAGACGAATCTATGTCAATCATACGAGGTCACGAGCAAGTTAATAAGGTCTCTAAAACATGTGGGGGTTTATTATTTTTTATGAATTCCTTGTTTCAAGAAGATCGTCTTAAGATGATGTTAGAAGAAGGAAGGAGCGGTGAAATCAAGGAAGTCTTTCGTAAAAATGAGTACGATGACATTTATCAGAAGATTGGATTGTGGTTGAATGAGGAAATGGATGAAGGTGAGGTGGATCCATAAATTTGCTTGAGAAGTAAGAATTTTATCGCCTGATATGGTCATTTATTTAAAAAGTCTAACAATAGCATTATGAGAAGAGTGGTATGTGGATCAACGAGGCAGCTTAACGTGATTGGTCCATTACATGATGGAGTTGCAAGCGATCACAGATCGACAAGAGTCACCTTACAGAAGATTCAACATCTTTGCTTCTGGGAAGGGATGGGAAAAATTGTCGTTGATTTTTGTAATTCCTACGTCCTTTGTCTGAAACGTTCGAATCTTTGGTATGTTGAGCTGCTTAATCCTCGTTATATAGCTGAGCCAGGCGTTGTAGTCCATCTCGACCTATTGGTACTGCCGCGAGGGATTAACGTATACAAATATATCTTCGATGTCATGGGTAACTTAACCTGATTCATCGATGGATGTGCAACAACAGAAAAATTATCTCTGAAATTCAACAAAATTTCATTTTGATGTCTAACTTATTCACGCCAGAAGGGCTGTGACCAACTGTTGAAACTGAATCTTCTGCTGTGTTCAACTACTCATCAACATTATCAAATTATTCCCAACGAGTCCAACATGGTTTCCAACAGGTCTCAAACTTTTTTTCAACGACTCCAACATGGTTTCGTACAGGCCTCCAACATGAACCAACACATATCCAACATGGTTCTTGACCCACATTTCGGTACATGATAGGCGAGAGAGTGTGTGTGTGTGTGTGTGGCAGTCGTGCACTGCGACCCGGTCTTGTAGAATTGCGTGTTTTGTGGTGTTATTTAAACCTCTCACTTCAGGCCATTTTTTTTCTTCATTATAGTATTACGGGGAACCCCGTAGTAGCCATAGTCGTGCTCAAACCTCCAGCTAGGGAAAATGCGGGAGCTGCACCCACCAGCAGGTGCGATACCCGCCACAACAGGTGGGCGATAGCAGCGTTGAGTCAGCCGGTAGCATCAGTGAGGAATGAAAAAAAAAAAACACGGTTGAGAAGTGGGTGCCACTTACGCCAGAATACGGCTATAATGTATTCGTATATGGCTCCCACTTCCCAACCAAATCGTCACAAGTGTAAGTTATGTGGTTGCGCTCTGAGACTCGGGAATACGGCTATAATGATTAGGTTAGAATTTGTGTCAGGTACATCCATGACGCACGCTGAGACTCGGGAATGCTACTCGTCTACCTACCTATATTAGGGGTCTGAAAGCGTCAACGTTCGGTCTTCTTATACTCGGGCTCGAGTACCCGGCACATCTACCTGCACTTGGTGGAGAACCGGCCGCTTGCTACGTCTACTTATAGGAAAGGCGGCGCATCTACCTCTATTTGGTGGAGTACCGGCGCATCTACCTCTACTTGGTGGAGTACCGGGCTCGAGTACCCAGCGCATCTACGTCTACTTATAGGAAAGGCAGTTTTTACCATATCGTGGTAAGAGCTAGCCCAATAGGTAAAGGCCATGGATTGATATGCGAGAGATAATGGGATCGATTTTGACCTGCCTCCGGGCTAGCTCTTTTACAAAGGGCCAGGGCCTGTTTTTTCCGCCCGCCCTCAGATGGCGTTTACCCTGTGGGCCAGGGCCGACTTACCCTGTGGTGCCCCTCGGGCCTCTGAAATTTTCTGCAGGCCCCCGTCAGCATGGGGCGTAACTTTCCGATATGCCCTTGACCGTTGCTGGCGTTTCGTCGGTCGGCCTTGAAATGGCCTCACGAGAGGCACACATCTTTTTATGATGCCCTTGCCGCAGTGGTGGCAGGAATTCGAATTCAATGTGGTAAACATTCCACGCACCGCGACGGAAGAACAGTCTGTATATGTGGGTGTGGGTGTGGGTGTGGGTGTGGGTGTGTGCGCGCGCGCGCGTGTGTGTGTGTGTGTGTGTGTCCATGCTCATTGCCAAATTTTCGATATGCCCCGGTACGTGCTAAAAGGACCAGGGGAAAGGCACAGGGGCTCGCTGGAAAGATGGACGGTACCAATAAGGGCATATGGGAAACTTTTGTGCTGGTTCTCAATCGCCATCCGGTAGGGGCATACTGAAAAATTGGTACTGGTACCGGTAGGGGCATATGAAACATTTTTCAGGCCAAACGACGTCAGGGTTTTTGTGGATAGATGGACGAAACCAATTAGAACAGCGAACAGATGGATGGTACCAATTAGAACAGCGAACAGATGAAAATAGCAAACATTTTTCAGGCCAAACGACGCTAGGGGTTTTCTGGAAAGATGGACGGTACCAATTAGAACAGCGAACAAATGGACGGTACCATGGTCATTGCCAAATTTCTAATATGCCCCGATAGCATCTCTCCCTGGGCCCCTCAGGGGCTCGCTGGAAAGATGGACGGTACAAGTAAGGGCATATGGGAAACTTTTGTGCTGGTTCTCAACGGCCATCCGGTAGGGGCATACTGGAAATTTGGTATTGGTACCGGCAGGGGCATATGAAACATTTTTCAGGCCAAACGACGCCAGGGGTTTTCAAGAAACATCTTTCGTTGTCAGAGGGGCGCGACAAGGTAAGTCGGCTGTCAGAGGGGCACACCGCAAATAAACGCAAACTTCAGGGGCATTTCAAAAATTTTCCATTTTATTTTTATGTTATTAGTTAAGATTTACTTTCTTTTATTTTATTTTCCTTGGTTTTTTTTGTCCCGTGGTTGTTGAATTTCGTGGATTCATCCCCGGAATCAAGACAGATTTATCCGGGGTAGATTCGTTTGGGGCAACAGGTTGTCCAAGGTCACGGACGAGCGACCGCCTGGGAGTACGGCCCGACAGCGAGCAGACTCGGGATTACAAAACGATCACGCAAGGGCGGGAGGCACGGCGCAAGGAGGAGCAAAGAGGAGACATCAGGGGGGGAAACGAAAGAGAAAAGAAAAGGGCAAGCGGGCGCAGGATAGATAGCGCGAGCGCGAGCTTGAGCAGGCAAGCAGTCAGAAGAAGCTAGCACGTGAGCTAAACGAGTGTGGCGAATGCGTGCAAGAAGAATCGTAAGTGTGGGATGAAAGAAGAATCGTGAGTGTGGAAAGGGGCGGCATCGAGCAGTAGGACAAAGGACTAGCGAGGGAAAGGCGAGAGGAGAGAAGGAGAAGAAGAAGAAGGGAGGAGGAGTGAAAGGAGAAGAAGGAGAAGGAGAAAGGTGGGGGCGGTAGAAGAACACTTACCATTCGAGGCATACGGCAACTTCGACGATGACGCCCACGGACTATGGCAACGACGACTCGGACGGAGGCAAGAGAAACGAGAGAGAAAACAGATAGGTTTTAAAGGTGAAATAAATAAATAAATAAGTAAATAAATAAATATTGAATGTATCTATCCCTACAACGGGGAAGATACACTGGCACGTTTGAGTGTCTGAAATCACTCGAGTGTGTGTGTGTGTGTGTGTGTGTGAGTGTGCGTGCGTAAGTGAAGGGGGAGTTCTTATTCTTCCTCCTCTCAGTCCACCATCTTTTCCTCCCCCTCTCAACATCTGACTTCACTACAAGGGAATGGGAAGGAGATATGCGAGAGGAGATGGAGAAGGACTATTTGGGCCGTGCCGAAGACTTGGCGTTGACGACATTCCCATATTTTCGTCCTCTTCGTCTAACCCCCTTCTTCTTCATTTGTGTATGATAGGGGCTGGCGCGGTCTCTCGTGTGAAGTGCCAGACCTCATTCACACCATGTAACGGTGATGATGATGTATGTTAAGGGCTGCATTGCAATATTGATTGTTCGGATCACTGGTATCTAAGCCTTCCGCTACGCCATCTTGTACTTTGTATTGAGAGTTCGGTTTTTATTCTGGTCTGCACAGTTACAGTGTGCAACATTTTGGTATCGGATCGCACCTCTCATTCAGAGGACCCGCTCAATGAAGTAGCCAACTCGCTTGATCTAAGGATCACTCATTAGTAAATCAAGTCGGACTTCGTCAAATCTCTGAAAATGATTTTTTTATCGCAACAACTATCTGAAAATTTGTGATATTTGCATTTTGTTTTACCTGAAAATTTCCGATTTGGTATTTCGTTTTTACGTAAGAGATATCTGAAAATTTCTGATAAATCGCATTTTGTTTTGTGTGTGTAGTTCCCGATAGTAGCATTTCGTTTCTCTCATATTTTGCATACATAGCTGAAATTTTTAACTTCTGTATTTCGCTGTGTAAACGCCCCCCACCATTCAAAAAAAAAAAAAGGTCCCGGGTGTGAAAAATACAAAAAAAAAATTGATTATTGATTAATTGGTTGATTGATTGATTGATTAATTGATTGTTTGATTGCTTGCTTGCTTGCTTGCTTTCTTGCTTGATTGATTGATTGGTTAATTGATTGATTGATTGATTGATTGATTGATTGATTGATTGATTGATTGATTGATTGATTGATTGATTGATCATGAGGGGGAAAAAAATGAAAAAAAAAACCAAAAAAAAATCAATTAAAAATGTTGTTAGATTGATTGATTGATTGATTGGCGGTGGGGGGGTCGCCTCCCCCCCGTGATCACACACACGCACACATACACACACACACAC
>BFEA01000640.1:599856-614856 GCA_003427395.1 Chara braunii
AAGTATTGTTGGGTTGGTTTCCTCCCTGCGTTTTCCCTCCCCACCTACCCTTTCCATGCATTTCCGAGTTGGTACATTCACACGTTAGCACTGCCACGTAAGCAACAGTTCCACGTCCGCAGTGCCACGTAAACAGCAGTGTGATGTCAGCAGTGTCATGTTAGCAGTGCCACGTGATAGTGCCATGTAAGCAACAGTGCCACGTCAACAACAGTGCTACGTAAGCAACAGTGCCACGTCAGCAGTGCCACGTCATAGTGCCACGTCATAGTGCCACGTAAGCAACAGTGCCACGTGATTTGTGCCACGTCACAGTGCGAAGTCAGCGGCGCCCCGCCACCATGACGGGCGCAGCTCTGGACATGCCAGGCCAACTGGCCAATGAGTCTCAGTGCCACGTCACAGTGAGCGGTTCCATGCTCACATCGCTCACATCGAGGCTCTTGACCTATTCAGTTTCAGCCTATTTCTGGACCTTTCAGGCCCAGAGGTTTATCAACCTGAAACGGATGGCCATTTTCAGGTCGTCATCGTTTCGATCGACCCTGAGGCTCAGGCACAAAAGCAGCGTTTTGGGAACAGGCCAGAAATAGCCTGTTCCCCACGACAGCTAGAGCAGGAGCTGCAGCGGCAGCCTCTGCCTGTCTTCGGCATTGGCAAGAGCCGCCTCCTGGACTGCTCACCTGCAGCCAGGAGGACCCGAGTAGTGCATAGGAGGTTCCCTTGCTTGCACTTCACGGGTAGGTAGTTGGACAGTAGGCACTCGTAGTCTTCAGGATTTAGCGCAGCACTCAGGAGGAGCGTTGTAGGGAGTACCTTAGCGCTAGCAGTAGTCTTCGGCGCTGGCCGCTAGTAGCGATATCAGTAGTCTTCAGCGCTGGCCGCTAGTAGGTGGT
Organism: Chara braunii; assembly: GCA_003427395.1. Taxonomy (NCBI): domain Eukaryota; kingdom Viridiplantae; phylum Streptophyta; class Charophyceae; order Charales; family Characeae; genus Chara; species Chara braunii. Next base: position 600,753 of record BFEA01000640.1, read on the forward strand.
AGATAGTAGAGTTGGGAGAGATGGCTGGCGAAGGCCAGCGAGACTTACCAGTGGCGCCATAGCTCCAGCTCCATCTTCGAGGTACCTGCATCAAGGCGCCAACTTCACATGTTAGTACTGGACTGAGAGAGAGAGAGAGAGAGAGAGAGAGAGAGAGAGAGAGAGAGAGAGAGAGTTTCTTCTTCCTCTTCTTCTAAGTCCACCATCAAACAATTTCACTCTCACCACCTGACTTCTCAGTATCAGCGGACAAGTACAGAGAGAGAGAGTTGTGACTTCGGACTTGACGACATTGAATCCAGACTTGACATTTGGGATTCGGACATTTCGACGTGGGAGTATTTGGGCCGTGCCTAAGACTTGGTGTTGACGACATTCCCATCTTCCCGTCCTCTTCGTCTAACCCCCTTCTTCTTCGTCTTTGTATCATAGGGGTTGGCGCACTCTTCCTGTGTGAAGCGCCAGACCCCATTCACACCATGTAACGATGATGATGATGATGTATGTTCAGGGCTGCATTGTAATATTGATTGTTCGGATCACCGGTATCTAAGTCTTCCGCTACGCCATCTTGTAGTTTGTATTCAGAGGTCGGTTCTTGTTGTGGTCTGCATAGTTACAGTATGCAACAGTTTGGTATCGGAGCGTACCTCTCATTTAGAGGACTCGTTGAATCAAGTAGCCAGCTTGCTTGATCTATGGTTCACTCATCAGTAAATCAAGTAGGACTTCATCAAATGTTAGAAATTTTGTTTTTCTCGCAACAACTATCTGAAAATTTCTGATATTCGCATTTCGTTTTACCTGCAATTTTCTGATATTGGTATTTTGTATTTACGTAACAAATATCTGAAAATTTTTGATAAATTGCATTTCGTTTTGTCTGAAAATTCCCGATAGTAGCATTTCGTTTCTCTCATATTTCGCATACATAGCTGAAATTCCTGACGTTAATATTTTGGTTCTTTAGCCATATTGGGATAACAATAGAAGTGGTCATATTCTCGGAATCTGTAATTATTCTTTTCTGGAAATCAAATTTTCATTCTATCTTGCAAAATTTTGTTTGGAAACCGAAATCTTCCGAAGCCTACCAACATTTCGATAGACATATTCGGAGGTTGCCATCTTCTCAGAAACGGGATTTAGTTCTTTTCTGAAAATCGCATCTCTATTCTATCTCTCAATTTTTTTTTTTTTAATTGCATTTTTTTGAAAGCCGAAACTTTGCGGAACCTAGCCTGGAGCTCGTTCATAGTAGTCTTCTGTCATGTCTCGCTCAAAACAGCTCGCCAGAAATAGAAGAAAAAAAAAAAAAAAAAAAAAGGAAGTACTTTTTTTTTTTTTTTTTTTTTTTTTTTTTTTTTTTTTCTGTTGATTGGGGCCGGGAGGAAAGTATTGCTGGGTTGGTTTCGTACCTGCGTTTTCCCTCCCCACCCACCCATCCTTTGCATTACTTTGTATTGAGAGTTGGTACAGTGACATGTCAGCACTGCCACATGAGTAACAGTGCCACGTCAGCAGTGCCTCGTCACAGTACCACGTAAGCAACAGTGCCACGTCATCAGTGCCAAGTCACAGTGTGACGTAAGCAACAGTGTCACGTGAGCAGTGCCAAGTCACAGTGGCACGTAAGCAACAGTGGCACGTCAGCAGTGCCACGTCACAGTGCCATGTTTGTTCAGAGCTTAGGCATGCCTGGCCAACTGGCCAATTTGTCTATTGCCGATTACAAACAGCAGTTCCAGGCTCACATCGCTCTCATCGAGGTTCTTGCCCTTTTCCGTGTCAGCCTATTTCTGGGCCTTTAAGAGCCAGAGGTTTGTCAGCCTCAAACGGAGGGCCTGTTTCTGGCCCTCATCATTTCGACCGACCCTAAGACTCAGGCACAAAAACAAGGTTTTGGGAACAGGCCATAAATTGCATGTTCCCCACGACAGCTTGAGCAGGAGCTGCAGCGGCAGCCCCTCTTTCTCTTTGGCATTGGCAAGAGCAGCCTCCTGGACTACTCGCCTACAGCCAGGAGGACCCGAGTACTACATAGGAGGTTCCCATGCACTTCACGGGTAATTAGTTAGGCAGTAGGCACGAGTAGTCTTCAGGATTCAGCGTAGCACTCAGGAGGAGCGCTGTAGGGAGTAGCTTAGCGCTAGCAGTAGTCTTCAACAACGCTGATGCCTCGTAGCCATAGCAGTAGTCTTCAGCGCTGAGCGCTAGTAGGTGGAGATAGTGGAGTTGGGAGAGATGGCTGGTGGAGGCCAGTGAGACTTACCTGTGGCGCCATAGCTCTATCTTCGAGGTACCTGCATCAAGACGCCAACTTCACAGGTTAGTACTGGAGAGAGAGAGAGAGAGAGAGAGAGAGAGAGAGAGAATTATTTTTCCTCTTCTTCTAAGTCCACCATCTCTTCTTCCCCTCTCACCACCTGACTTCTCAGTATCAGCGGACTACTACAGAGAGAGAGAGAGTTCTTCTTCTTCCTCTTCTAAGTCCACCATCTCTTCTTCCCCTCTCACCACCTGACTTCTCAGTATCAGCGGACTACTACAGAGAGAGAGAGAGAGTTGTGACTTGGGACTTGACGACTTTCTTCGATTTGACAGGAGGGATTCAGACATATCGACGAGGGACTATTTGGGCCGTGCCGAAGACTTGGTGTTGACGACATTCCCATCTTCCCCTCCTCTTTGTCTAACCCCCTTCTTCTTCGTCTGTATATGATAGGGGCTGACGCAGTCTTCCTGTGTGAAGCGCCAGACCCCATTCACACCATCTAACGATGACGATGATGTATGTTCAGGGCTGCATTGCAAAATTGTTTACATTGGATCACTGGTATCTAAGTCTTTCGCGCGATCTTGTACTTTGTATTGAGAGGTCGGTTCTTCTTCTGGTCTGCACAGTTACAATATGCAACACTACGAGAGGAGAGAGACTGAGGTTGGTGACATCGAATCCAGACTCGAGTTTTGGGACTTCAGACATGGCAACGAGGGATTATCTGGGATTGGTGACAAAAGACTTGGTGTTCATGACCTTCCATCTCTCCCCTCCTCACGTTTGATCCCTCCCTCTTCGTCTGTGTATGTTTGGACCTGACGCTCTACCGTGTTCAGCGCCAGGCTCCTTCACACCTGGCGATTGAAACGGTGTGTGTTTGGTCTGAGTTCAAACTTGGATTGCGATTGTTATTAGCATTCTAGCATTCCGCTTCGGTATTTTGTACTACGTGAGTGAGGACAGTCCCGGTCAGGTCAGTCTTTGTATCTAAGTCTTCTCTGCGCTAATCAACGCGGTTATGTATGTACGAGAATGTGCATTCCTTGTCGAGATCTATTCACATCGCGTTGTCCATTCAATCATTTTCTTCACATTGCAGATCCTCGGTTATTACGTACATCATGTATTTGTGCATGAACCTTGGCTTGTCGAGATGTATTCGCATTGCATTGTCCATTCAGTCTTTTTCATCACATTGCAGATCCTCGGTTTTTACGTCCATCATGTATCTGTGCATGAACCTTGGCTTGTCGAGATTCTATTATTGTTGCAGTGGCGTCCAGTCAGTCTTTTTCATCACATTGCAGATCCTCGGTTATTACGTACATCACGTATATGTGCATGAACCTTGGCTTGTCGAGATCTATTCGCATTGTGTTGTCCATTCAATCCTTTTCATCACATTGCAGATCCTCGGTTATTACGTACATCACGTATCTGTGCATGAACCTTGGCTTGTCGAGATCTATTCGCATTGCGTTGTCCATTCAGTCTTTTTCATCACATTGCAGATCCTCGCTTATTACGTATGTTGGGGCTGCATTGCAATATTATATATGTTGGGGCTGCATTGCAATATTGATTGTTCGGATCATTGGTGTCTAAGTCTTCCGCTACGCCATCTTGCACTTTGTATGACAGGTCGGTTCTTGTTTTGTCTGCATGTTTACGGTATGCAACACTATCACTGCTGTTCGGTCCAGTTGCCTGCACGTTTTTATGGTTACTGTAATGGTCCTGAGTGCTGGCCACACTTAGGTAGGATAGTGGGACATGGGGTGCGATAGGGGACTTAACGTGAGGATGGGATGAGAGGTGGTTTCATATTCCAGGACATGTGCGGGTCATAGCTGCAGGTGATCACTGTGCACTCACTGACCGGGTTGTACAACACCCAGGACTTTTAGGGAAAAAAAAAGGGAAAAAAAAAAAAAAAAAGGTGAACAAATGAGGCTGGGAATCCCTCAACATCTCAACCCGAGACTGAAGGCTGTGATAGAAAACGGGTCGAGCGTCTTTTTCGAAAGTTTCTCGGTTATTATACTTGTGACGATGAGGTTGGGAAGTGGGAGCCATGTACGAAGACGTTGCACGTGTATTCTGGCATAACTGACACTCGTTTCCCAACCGTTTTGAAATGCGGGGTTCCTTGTGTGTTTGTTGTTCATATTGCATTGCATCTCTCTCTCTCTCTCTCTCTCTCCATCTCTCTCTCTCTCTCTCTCTCTCTCTCTCTCTCTCTCTTTCTAGAAGCTTTAGCAAGGTTTGCTAAGCTTTCCGGAGGTTCGTGGGGAGATACTCTCTCCACGTTGTACCCCGGAATAAGGAAACTGCAGGATTTTTTATGTGAGTTAATTTTGGTATGAATCAGGCTCTCGACTATTGGTGTAAATCAGACGATATAGTGATATATATTAAGCTTTAAAAAAAAAATTGGGTATGAATCAAATCCAGTTTTTGAACTCGATGACAGCTTAGCTGTTGTATTCGACTCGAATGGTACGTTTTCAGGCACAGATTCTGCGAAATACTATAAGTAACTGAAATCGGGATAAAGCCCATAGAACATGCGACGCGGAAGCTTTTCTCAAAAAAAAATTCAAAACTTTTTTCGTAAATATCAAATTTGTTTTTCATATGTATCATTTTTTTTTTTGGATCAGGTTCATATGTTTTTGGGCGTGAATCGTAATTGGTTTTTTGGACCCGATGATAGCTTAGATGTTGTATTCGGTTTGGAATGATACTGTGACAGAGAAAGATTGTGCTAAATCCAGTGGGTTACTGGAACAGTCGGTGACCCCTCAGAGAAGTCGACTGTTTTGGCTGTACACTATTAAGGGGTGACAAGCAGTTTAAATATGGGATTTCTCGAACGGGCTATGAAAAGAGAGGATTAATTAAAAGAGGATAGCGACTAGATACATGATATCCCTACCGGGCAAGAGTTAGTAGCAGTATTGGGGTTAGGACTAACGGGAACGAAGCAGGGGAACAGGTGTTTATAGTAAAAATGAGATCCGCTGACGAATTAATATAGGAACTGAGACTCTGGGTCCGCCAATGCAGGCGCGAGAAGCTATATGCCGAATTTAGACGGGCAAGGAACGGCCATACATCGTTGAGCTTACTAGACGAGATAACAGATCAAGGTACATGGGCAGGAAAACAGGGAGAGGAGGAATAGCGTACGTGGCTGTGAGAACCGGCGGACCGATCCGTTGCGAAATAAACGAAGGGAAGCAGCCGAGATATGACGGAAAATAACCACGGAAAAAGTGGCAGTGATAGCGGGTCAAACGATATGGAAGAAGGAACGATGGGGAAGGAGGAGGCAGAAAGGTTGAAGGTAAGATACCGATTAGAAGGAGAAGGACTAGAGATATTGAAAAGAGGTGTAGGCAGAAAGGCAGGGGTAGGGTAGGAGCGTCGGGGATAGGGAAGGGATTAGAAGAACAGTCGACAGCGGACTATTGCCAGCTTCATGAACGAGGAAAGGAGAGGGAGTCACTCGGTATATAAGTTGGTAGTGAGACGTGCAAATCCTCACTACTTAACAAGTTGGTGTTTGAGAAGAACCCCCTGAAGAGTTGCGCTACGCGGCAACGAAACGCGTCGGGGTAAAAGCGTAGTTTGAAGTTGAGGGATATGGTGATGATCGGAGAGATTTTAACGAAGAGATTTTAACGGAGAAGTTGAGTGTGTTTTCCATTCTCCACCACCTAATTACTTCTTCTTCGTCTTCTTCTTCTTCTTCCAAGTTCATTGGTATGTTATCTCTATGACCTCGTATCTCTGGAAGCGTGGTAACTGTCGTGTATTTACAGTAGATTGGTGGCTACGTACAGAAGCTTACAGTGCAGCTGGCCTAGCTGTAACTTCCCTCAATACTCCCATGGACACCGGACGTGATCGTTTCGGATGAGTCCGGATGCTTAAAAAGGCTACGAGGCATTTGGCTATGTGGGGATGCGTGATGATGGTGCTGTTCGGAGGAATGTTGTACACTCAAGACACCAAGAATAAGAGCGTGAAAACAGAGTGGAGCTTCATGATGCACATTTCGATTACGTTCGTGAAGGGGCAATAAAAGTGATGTCGACAAGGAATTTCCAGGATATTGAGCTAGAAAGGCAGTGGTTAGAGTTGCAGAGACTTGCAGAGTATACGCTGACTTCGACGATTATAGTAGCCCTTCACTTCGGAGACCAAGCCGGGAAGGAAGAGGCGATAGAGTATCTGGAAGCAATACTAGGGAGGATACATAGTATCGGTTGTCTAATTAGGAATCAGAGATATCGTAGGAGAAGGCTAACTAGGAGAAATTGATAATATGGCCAATCCACAGCAGTTTCTTCCGATCTCTCAGATCCCGGCGTATAGCGGAGTGATGCCGGGAGTCAATCCATCGGGGAACCCTATGGGCACAATTATTTGTCATCTTTGTGGGAAGAGTGGGCATTATGCCCGGAACTGTTGGGGGGCAGGAAACGGGAGACCACCACAGCAAAAGATGCAACAAGCGCTGGTTGAGAACGATGAGTTAAAAGAGATGAAAGAATATTTCAGAAAGAAGATACAAAAACAGAAGAATGAAGAAGAGGAGCCGAGAAGGAGCGAGAGGAGCAGAGAAGGAGGATCCAGGAAGAGAAGAAGGAAGCAGAGAGATTGAGGGAAGCTGAAGCGCGAGAAGCAAGACGGGAAGCACGGCTAGCGAGGTTGGTGAACCAGCAGGCGAAGACAGTGCAGAATATGAGTTCGCCAGTAATCAGGAAGAAGTCACCTCGTACAAAAGCGCGCATGCTACGGGAAATCTGCAGTTACATTGATGAATCCGAGGATGACAGTGAAGAGGTGAAGGAAGAGGCGGGACGGCTGGTTGATGCCATTGAACGGAGGAAAGGAAAGAGAAAATGTGGTATGGAAAAAGCGATTTCGACCGCCAAGCTCAGAACACTGAGAGCCGCTCCGATCGTGATTGAAGATGCGCCGGGGGAGGAGTGCACACCTCCAGCTAGGAGCAAGGCTGCAGACAATGGGATGCGAGGAGGAGTGTTAGAGTTTGTGCTCGATATGCACAAAACTTTATCCGCCAAGAAAGCGCTGGAACTACGAAAAATCTGCAATGAGGAAGGGGTCGAATGGACGAGGAAGGATGCCGCCGTGAGTGAACTTGTCAAATGCAGAGCCCGTTTGGCGTTCATGGAGTCCGAAGAATCGGAAGGAGTTTCTCCGCTAGCACATAAGTAGAAGGATGGACCAGGTTAGCGCCCTCAGGAAACTGATAGTGAAAAGGAAAAGGAGGGATACGTTTCGTGGAACACTAGATGCGGATATGGAGAATGAGATCGTGTGGAGGTTTGTCTTAGTCGTACTCAGGGGAGAGTGCCCGTGGGCGAAGAAATGGATTGATATGTTGAGTGAGGAGATTGAGGATCTATATACGAAGAACAGAGGAGTCTACGTGCTGGTGAGTCCGTGGTGTAGGCACACGTACATCGGGTGTACTACGAGGAGTTATATCCTGAGATGGACCGAACATGTGAAGACCACGATGGAAGGGAGTAAACACACATGGACGCGCCAAAGAAGGGAAGAAGTCAAGAAAGAAGAAAGGAAAGAGGGAAAGAGGAAAGAGACAGTCATATACGAATCAAGGAAGGCTGATCACCTTTGACGGGAAACTATCCATTATAGAGGTAGTCAAGGGGAAGATCGGAAGCTTCACGTCCAGTGGAGGGAAGATATGGGGTGAAAAGTGGAGATGGGTGAAGGCGAGGATTGGAGAAACCGTGGTCGAAGTAGAAGTAGAAAGAGGCTGCGATTGAGAGAATGCAAGGGAGAAATTGAGGAAGAAGCAACTTTCAAGGTAATCCAGATCAAGCTGAACTCCTCTGCAGTTGTTCACAGAAAGCACGTGCTCAGGGATCTGCTAAGATTACCATGGAGGGTGAGGAGGTTCTATCAGAAGCGAGCCACCGAACTCCTCGCATTGTATAAAACCGCAGGTACATTCAGAACAAGACCACCAGGAACACTCTGAAGACGAAGATCGCACTGGTAATAAGGAGGCAGTGTGGGACAGATATCAGAAGGAGACCGATCGTCAGGTTACCGTACTCATCCAGAATTCTTCAACGATAAGTTGAGGAATTGGCAGCAAGCGGCTTGGAGGGAGGGATTACTGATCAGACGCTAAGGATGTACGTGTCATCAAGAATTCGAGTTGTTTTCAAAAAAAGGTATACTGTGGGACAACTGATTCATAATCAGAGGATATGCGCAAGGACCAAGTTTGCATACTGCACCTGTCAAGGCATGGATCTACCACGAACACAGGAGCACGTAAAGGTGAAGCTAGACGAGATTCAAGGTATATCGAGGTTCGTTACAAACTCGCGGAATGTGACGTGTGGGAAAGAGATTGGGGAAGCAGACATATGCAAATATGTGATGGAGGCAGTGAGACCATGGACCAAGAAGGCGCTGTTAGAACTCGATGGGGAGAAGGCGTCGAGATGCTTGAAGAAGCAGCAGGCTGAGAGATCTCAAGCAATGACGGCACAAGAGTTGAGGGGATGGCATCGGACTTTGGAACATTTGGTCGCGGTACCAGTCGATCGAAACCCAGGGGCAACTGTAGTCTTGTGCCCTGTGCTGTACGTCGATGCATGCAAAAGAATGTTCAACCGGAGTTTGAGCTACCGGCGGATACCGGAAACCGAGGAAGTGATCATGCGCCAGATGAAGAAGAAGTATGAACGGAGAGATTTATGGAGAATAGCCAAGTGGGGTAAAGGGGGAAGGGTGGAGCAAGCGTATGTGATTCCGAAGGAGAAGGATATGGAGAGATGGAGACCGATCTCTCTAGCCACGAAGGATCCCGCACGCTTCGCCGGATCAAGGGTAAGACGAGCTATCAGATTCATGCTGATGGGTATAGGGGATAGGCGACACTTCGATCTCAAGAGCACACACGATCTGAGGAAGAAATGTGGGGAAATACAGAGCGATCTGAGGAAGTTGGGTTAGTACGCCATCGCACGCAGTTACGACATTAAAGATATATTTGCGAAAGTGTCACATAAGAGCGTCCTGGAAGCAGTAAGATGGCTGGTTGAGTTCCACCAAAGGAGGAAAATGGTAGGGGTAAGGGTAAGTTAGAGAGGAAGACTGTGCATGATGGCGAAGAATGGGAGAAAGAGTGAAGGCTTCGTTTTTCTGGACTTCGAGATAATTATGAGTGCAGTCGAATTTGAGTTGGGAAACACGATTATTAAGAGTGCAGGAGAATTCTCGAAACAGGATTTTGGAATTCCTATGGGTAGGAGTTCCAGCCCGGCTTTGGCCTATGGTGTGTGCCAAAGCCGAATCAGTGTTTCTTGAATCTCTAGGGAGGGAACGGGTGATGATCAGGGGGATGAGAATGATTGACGATGTGACCGTAATCGCAGTGTGTAAGTCAGGCGAAGGGAGATCGATCAATCTAGCAGAATGCATCCTGGATCTATTCGAAGAGTGTTATGACAAAGACCAGTTACTCATCCGAAAGGACGAAGGCAAGAATTCCTTTGAATTTCTGGGGGTCGAGATGTTGGTTGAACCTTAACCTATAACGATACATATTTTTCTGAAGACCAGAAATCAGAAGCACTTGGCAAAGACTGGGATCATCAAGATCCATTCCATACAGGATTTCATATCCTACTCGAAGAAGTCTTCAAAAATTTCGACACTGTGTGTAACGATGATTAGGATGCATAGACTATCAACATCAAACGAAGCTACTGTGTCAGCGATAACAACTCTTATGATGGAATCACACCTCCGGGGCTATCCCCCGAAGGTCTCTCTCGCAGTTTTAGCAAGGTTTGCTAAGCTTTTCGGAGGTTCATGGGGAGATACTCTCTCCACATTGTACCCCGGAATAAGGAAACTGCTGGGGTAAACGGTTTGGTCCGAGTAGGATCTACAGACCAAGCAGGATTTTTTATGTGAGCTAATTTTGGTATGAATCAGGCTCTTGGCTGTTGGTGTAAATCAGACGATATAGTGATATATATCAAGCTTTAAAAAAAAATTGGGTATGAATTAAGTCAAGTTTTTGAACTCGATGACAGCTTAGTTGTTGTATTCGACTCGAATGGTACGTTTTCAGGCACAGATTCTGTGAAATACTATAGGTAACTGAAACCGGGATAAAGCCCATAGAAGATGCGACGCGGAAGTTTTTCTCAAAACTTTTTTCAAAACTTTTTTCGTATGTATCAAAACTTTTTTTCGTATGTATCAATTTTTTTTTTTTATCAGGTTCATATGTTTTTGGGCGTGAATCGTAATCAGTTTTTTGGATCCGATGATAGCTTAGATGCTGTATTCCATTTGGAATGATACTGTGACAGAGAAAGATTGTGCTAAATCCAGTGGGTTACTGGAACATTCGGTGACCCCTCAGAGGAGTCGACTGTTTTGGTTGTACACTATTAAGGGGTGATAAGCAGTTTAAATATGAGATTTCTCGAACGGGCTACGAAAAGAGAGGATTAATTAGAAGAGGATAGCGACTAGATGCATGATATCCCTACCGGGCAAGAGTTAGTAGCAGTATTGGGGTTAGGACTAATGGGAACCGAGCAGGGGAACATGCGTTTATAGTAAAAATGAGATCCGCTAATGGATGAATATAAGAACTCGGACTGTGGGTCCGCGAATGTTGGCGCGAGAAGCTATATGCCGAATTTAGACGGGGCAGGAACGGCCACACATCGTTGAGCTCACTAGACGAGATAACAGATCGAGGTACATGGGCAGGAAAGCAGGGAGAGGAGAAACAGCGCACGTGGCTGTGAGAACCGGCGGACCGATCCGTTGCGAAATAGACGAAGGTAAGCAGCCGAGATATGGCGAAAAATTACCACGGAAAGAGTGGCGGTGATAGCGGGTCAGGAGTGAAAAAAAGAAGCAGAAACGATATGGAAAAAGGAACGATGGGGAAGGAGGAGGCAGAAAGATTGAAGGTAAGATGCCGATTAGAAGGAGAAGGACTAAAGATATTGAAAAGAGGTGTAGGCAGAAAGGCAGGGGTAGGGTAGGAGCGTCGGGGATAGGGAAGGGATTAGAAGAACAGTCAACAGCGGACTATTGCCAGCTTCATGAACGAGGAAAGGAGTGGGAGGCACTCGGTATATAAGTTGGTAGTGAGACGTGCAAATCCTCACTACTTCACGAGTTGGTGTTTGAGAAGAACCGCCTGAAGAGTTGCGCTACGCGGCAACGAAACGCGTCGGGGTAAAAGCATAGTTTGAAGTTGAGGGATATGGTGATGATCGGAGAGATTTTAACGCAGAGATTTTTCGGAAGCTATGTGCTGATTTCGAGATTCTGAGTGTGTTTTTCATTTTCCACCACCTAATTTCTTCTTCTTCTTCTTCTTCTTCTTCTTCTTCTTCTTCTTCTTCTTGTTCTTCTTCTTCTTTTTCTTCTTCTTCTTCCAAGTTCATTGGTATGTTATCTCTATGACCTCGTCTCTCTCTCTCTCTCTCTCTCTCTCTCTCTCTCTCTCTCTCTCTCTCTCTCTCTCTCTCTCTCTTACACTTACGACGATGAGGTTGGGAAGTGGGAGCCATATACGAAGACGTTGTAGCCGTATACTGGCGTTAGTGGCACCCACTTTCCAACCGTGTTGAAATGTGGGGTTCTTTNTTTTTGTGTTTGCTGTTCATATTGCATTCTCTTTTTTTTTTTTTTTTTTTTTTTTTCTCTCTCTCTCTCTCTCTCTCTCTGGTTGGGAAGTGGGAGCCATATATGAAGACGTAACCGTATCATGGTGTAAGTGGCACCTACTTCCCAACCGTGTATGATATATATTTTTATTTTTTTTTAAGACACCATTTGTAGTATTATAAAGTACCATTTCTTTGTTCGAATAATGTTGATAAATGTCGAATGACTAATTGTGAACAACATTATGTAATCGATCTTGCAGGGTTATAGTGCTCGACATTACAATAGGAAACAAACAAATTAAGGTGCACCTTGTACAACAATGGCGAGCATCACTCCCATCGCAATGTCTGCAAGGGCAGCTATCACCACAACAAACGGACTATTTTCATACGAATATGAGTCAATAGTAAGATGTGAAGTTGGTGGATGTAAATTATTTGTAGTTGTCGTGAGGTTCACGGAGATCGACGTGTATGATGTGCGAATTTATGAAAGACAAGGAGAAACAGGGACAGTGCAAGAGTATGTGGAATGTCATAAAGCAGCTTTGCAAGTCCACGAGGAAAAAAAAAGAAGATTGATGCGCGAGGGCAGAAGACTTCAAGACTGGTCTGCTTTCGTAACCGACTTTGAAAGCATGTCTGTTCCACCTATCCCGACGTGCATGTTGGACGGCTCAAACGATGCGAGCATGTGAATTCCCATTATTAATGCAACAAATAGGAGTCGCCGATAGTATGAAAGTAGGAAAATGTGAGAGTATGAGCGGGGAAATGCATTCAAAGATGAGAAGTTGCTAAGTATGAAACATTTCATTCACACGTGGATAAATGTTCAGTTATTTAGTGCATAAACGATTTGGGAGCTAAGTTAACGTTTTATTTTGCATTTTGCGATTTTCGCCTCTCCTTGGGGTGAAGATCGTAAACATGGGGAGAGAAAGAGAGAAAGAGACAGAGAGAGAGAGAGAGAGAGGGATCATGGTAAGGGGAAGAAGATGATGAATTGGTGAGAGTACTGCGTTGGCGAGGACGTGGGCTGGAGGGGGTAAGGGGGGAAGTGGGACTCGGCGGAGCTTTAATGGTGGGGTCAGGGAAAGGAGATGATGACATGACGGAGGAAAGGGGTTGAGGATGTATATGTGTGTGTGTCTGTGTGTGTATATGTGTGTTTTTGTGTGTGTGTGTGTGTGTGTGTGTGTGTGTGTGTGTGTGTGTGTGTGTGTGTGTGTGTGCAGGACAAGAAAAGGATCAAGCAATATCCTTTCGTCATGCAGCACCACAACCTAGATTGATCTATACTCACTTGATCTTGTCTGGGCTAACTACAAAACAGATGCTCTTCTCAGGCATGCTCCATAATGAAGTACGATTTGTCAGTCCACATTTTGGGTGAGAGGGTAGTCTGATCCTTAAGATGGAATTACCACCCCCTACGCTAGGTTTGTCGATTTGTGACAAAGACTCGGCTTTCATTTATTGTTCTTTTTTTTTTCTGGTGTTTTGTTGGTTCGTTAATCAGATATCACTGTTTGTGGAATCGAAAGAACGGCTTTCTTCGATTTCGACTAAACAAACGTTTGTGCTTCAGAACTGAGTTCGGCATGGAACACAGACATCGACGGAAGTGCTGTGCAGGTCAGTATCCGGTGTATTATGATATTTTTTTGTTAATTTTTGAACTCTTATTGCAACTACGAATACTAATTGCATTCAAATATAATTCATGTCAGGCTTATACAACAATTCGTACATTTACTGTACGATGGATAAAACTTCTTTTTCGTCGTATTTGTCCGTACCTCTTTATATTTTCATTACATGGTTGTTTTCCACCATTCAAGCACATCCCTACCTTTCTTCTTCCTCTTAATTAGTACTTTATGCCTTCCATTGGACAACAAAATTACTTTTGCGATACGGTAGAATAATGTGGATCCCCGCACAAAAAAAAAAAAAAAAATGAAATAAAATTTCGGTAAATAACAATGTTAGATATTTAATATACACATATATCTTCAAACAAAGCTCATGTTTTGTGGCCCGACTGAGAAACGGATCAAGGGCTATCTGGTAGCCTACACATCAACTATTTTTT
>BFEA01000640.1:631287-652348 GCA_003427395.1 Chara braunii
TGTGTGTGTGTGTGTGTGTGTGTGTGTGTGTGTGTGTGTGTGTGTATGCTAGATAGATAGATAGATAGGTAGATAGATAGATAGATAGATAGATAGAGAGAGAGAGAGAGAGAGAGAGAGAGAGAGAGAGAGTACAAACATTTTTGTCCTGCGGCAGGATGCACGTGTACTGTTGTCTGTGAACAACATTTTATTTTATTTTTGTCATATATCAGTATCTGACTTAGAGGCCTTCAGTCATAATCCCACGAACGGTAGCTTTGCACCGCTGGCTTTTCAGCCAAGCACAATTGCCAATTGTGCGAACCAACGGTTCCTCTCGTACTTGGTTGGATTACCATTGCGACGRCGGTGCATCAGTAGGGTAAAACTAACCTGTCTCACGTTTGAATAAGAAAATCCTAAAGGAAAAGACACTTGAAATGAAATACTTTAATCGAGTCTTTATAGATAATTCATAAATTCTTTTTGATGCTCCAATAACATAAAAACATGAATTTTGAAATTTGATGGCTAAATATATGGCAATCAAATCATAAGATGAGATTGTGAAAAACAGACTAAAAGTAGAGAGTACAATTAATATCATAGATTCAAAAACATTCAATTTTTTTTTATGAAAGTTACAACAAACAATTGAACAAGAGTAAGCTTCGTTACCCAAACATTATAAGTATTAACCACACTTAGGGATTGATGAATGGGTTACTGGGTCGTCAATTTGAGGTCTGGCAGTTAGCATCAAGTATCGTAGAAAGAGAGCGGTCCCTAATGTATCATTTACGTGCATATAATCACCTCATGAAGTATGTATTTTTCGTTTAAAACTTTCATAATATAACATCTGATTTCGAAACTAGGAAATTTTGCTATCGTCTCGATTGACACCAGAGAAAAAGGTAAATTATCCAAGCTATATATATTTCGGATAAGGAAACAATTGTCTAATAAGCTCCAATTAATTGAAAACTTAGGATTTGTGTAACACTTGTGAATTGAAATATTAATATAACGTTTTTTTTTTATAGTATACGTAAGAACTGTAAGTGTTCCATCATAAGTTAACAGTTAGAGTTATTACCGTCGTTTATTGAGATTTTCGTTCGAAGTTATGTTACTTCTCCTTTTCACCTTCCAGGACTGTGCATATGTCAGACTTTGTACATCGTATTGCCATTTGGCAGAGTCATGTATTTTTAATAAATAGAGGGTAAGGTGACTATATTAACCACCTGAAGTTGTTTGGAAATGATATTCCAGATTTTTTTGTGATAATGAATGCAGATCAAATTTCATGGTCATACTCGAGGTTAGCACTTTGCGCCTAATGTATTAATTTTCAAAACATATATAAATTGATTTGCAAAAAAAATAACTAATGCACAAAAAAATGTGCATATAGGACTAACCCAAATAGGTATGAGTTTTATCAATCTTAAAATAAAGAATTCAGACGAGAACATAATTTAAATCTTTTGTAGTATGAAAATAAAATTTGCAAAAAAGTGAGTGTCTAAATCAGTCATCGTAACTTTGGTCAAACCACGCTCGTCTCTCCACATTAAAACTGTGGGTCAAAAATTTTCAGCGTGTTTTTTTTTAACTTAGTTGGATATTTAAAAGTTAAGGTTAACGCACATGTTTCCTTCATTAAGGGAACCATCGACCATAATAATCATCCATTGTCAAGGAAACTATGATAATTAAGGATTTTTAGTATTTTTTATTTCAAAATTTTAATATGTCAAGATTATTCATGAGAACTATTGTACGTTCTTATGTGGGTATAAAGTCTCATTTCAAAAATTTATGTTATCACAGTGTACTTGAAAGGAGTGAAATAAAGAGTAGTTTCTGCATTGGTATAAAAAAAAATAAAAACCATAAGTTCTCAATTTTAAGAGAACTCTTGCTAAATAACAGATCACCAAGCGAGTATGCTCACTATTGGACTTGAACTGATAACATGTAGGAACAAATTTTAAATTTATAATGTTTACAATTTTTACAAAGTGAACTTGATTTTAAATTAAACAGACGAAATCATGCAAAACATGCAATGAAAGAAATTAAAAAAAAAAAAAAAAACATCTTTAATATTGTGGCAAGCTGGGTATGGGCAACTCATAAAATTACAATAAAATCACGCAGAATAGGTGGCTTTAATTATAAATTTTTTGTAGAGATAAAAACCAGAAAGAAAACATTCATTAGCAATTAGGTGACAACTTACTGTTTCTCGAAGATGAACAGACAAAAATACGGTTTTTAAATCAGCTAATGAATTATTAGATGTCACTAAGGACATAGGAGGAGTTATTTGTAAAAAAGAAGAGACGCATAGAATAGCAGAAGCAAACCGAGTTTTTGCGCATTTTAAGTATTAATTTTTTTTTCACATTACTTTATTCATATGATTGTTTCCTCAATAATCTAGGCTAAAGAGTGAGTCGGGTCCACATGCCCTACCGGACAAAAACAAAATAAAATAATAAAATAATAAAAAATATTTTTTATTTTAAATTTTGTAAAGAATTTCGATGTGACCCTTGGGTAAAAGTTGTTCAGTTGATTTTTCTGCATAACATAGTTTTTTTTCGAATTTTTTGAGTTCTGTTTTTCTTTTTGCCCAGGATCTTCCTTCGTCCTTTCACAGTCAGGCCGCCCGGGAAAATAGGGTGACTTGGGCGGCTCGGTTGGTAGCCTAGTCAATAATTGAATTATTTACGGCGGAACGTCCATCTATGTGTTTGATGATTGATTTTCAAGAGTTTCTACAGAATCAACTATCAGGATCGTGAATTAAAAAAAAAAATTGAAATATGTATTTACTTATTGTAATTTTGCCTCTACTTGGTAGTTTAGTAGCAGGGGTGTTTGGACACTTTCTTGGTTCACTAGGGGTTGCCTTGGTAACAATTACTTTAGTGAATAATGTTTTTATAGCAAGCGAGCCTAGGACCTTTTTTTTTTCCGATTATATTATATTGTTTTGACTTTGAGCGATCGATCATCAAAATTTCATTAAAAATAAAAACAGAAATCATAATAATTTTTAGTCCACTAAAACACTTTGTTATGATTTAATTGATTCCTTTTTATGCAGGAAACGTATATTTTTTTATTACTGATTCAATTTTGTTTATGCTACTCACTATCAGTTTAATTTTGTTTTTTTTTCATTTTGTCACTATAAATGAAGGTTTTTTAATACTCACTGTCTTTTGTTGAAATAAAGTTACATGATTATCTTTAACAAACTCACGTATAAGATGTTTACCATGCCTTGTTATTGCGTCCATATCGCAAACCTTCAAAGTCATTCGTCGGACGCTCTTACGAGCATCCTCCACCTATTATGGTGGACGATCATGACGAGTTCGTTGTTTCTAACATCATATCTCGTCAAGTTGCCAACGAAACTCCTCCACACATCGAGTACCTCATGCGTTGGAAGGGCAATCCTGATAAGAAGGCTACTTGGAAGCCCCTCAAGCACTTGGAGCATGCTAGGATGTTGGTGCGTGCATATGATCGTGTTCATCGTGCTGAGACGTCTGCTTCTACTCAATCGACTAAATTTATTCCGCCTCCTTCAACCAAGGAGATTGCTGAGAAAAAAAACATTCTATCTAAGATAGTTTTTCTACAGGAAATGAATGTCTCATCGTGTCCACAACGTACTTATCGATGCCCTCGACGTCTCGACCACTATCTATCTTTTCACTCACACCTTCATGTACTTCATCATTAACTTTTTCATGACGTAATCATTTTGCGACTATGCTTCAACATGGACTTGACTCATACTTGATCGACGCCATTGACCACTTCGATGACCTTACTTACCTTAGAGGCTTTAAATACTTTGGACGTGACTACTTAATGCCACCACCCTACCTTGTGTATTCCTTTGTATACATCGTGTGATAGTTTTCATTTTTCCCTAAGTTGGACTCTCCCTTGGTATCGTATAGGCATTGAGACCGTAACGTTATTTTGGCTTCTATGCTCCCAGATCTAACTTTCTTCCCATTCAGTAAGTGATATACATGTTTCCCTCACCAATTGCCTTCATCATCCTAGTATCGGTTATTGTATGTCATTCAATTAGCTATATCTTCATCATATTCTAAGTTGCTCTTTCATGGTCGACCTTGCATGGTGTCAGCCTTTTGTTGAGCATTATATGCCTTGATGGTTTATTTCTGAGGGTCGTATGTTTTGTTTTGTTACCACCTCGTCGCCCTGAGCCTGACGACCTATCCCATCTTTTGTGTGATTGTCCTTAGAAGTTTTGATTCTTAGGATTCATCTTCCTCCTTTTAGATTATCTCACTCTTAGTGGTTCAACGACACGACATCATCATTCTGTGTTATATTACTATAATTTCCTTTCAACATGGAGGTAGTTGTCTCTAGGACTTTTGGATTATATCATGCTACATTTCATTTCCTGCTTTTAGTTAGGATGTGCATTTTCTTTTGACATTATGTAGCTTAGGATGTATTGTATGGACTCTGTATGGAGCTTACTTCGCATCCTAGATTTCTCATATTTATGTTTGCAGAGTTCCACTTCTTTTGCGGAAGTGTATTTATGGCTCTTGTGATACATTACACATCCGATAATAATGTAGGGTGCCTCTGGCTTCCTTGGCCTAGAGCCAGGTTTATCTGGCGTATTTTGCGTGTTCGGCTTGTGGGACCAGATTGTGGATTGGCCCTACAAGTCATGTGTTATAGAGTCCAGACCAGTCCTGCCCGGTACCACTGTCGGTACCAGGTCAGTCTTGTCCACTCCAGCCAGTCCGCTAGGGTATACCCAAGTTGCAGTTAGTTCTGCATTCATTCTTTATCTCCACAGTTTGGAGTACATGCGTGCTAAGTCTGCGTCGAAACTGTGATATCCCTTTCAACTTCATCTTCATCCCCCTCATCATTAGCCTTTCGTCTTCATCCTGACGGATCGCCATCGCTGCGAGGCTGTCACAATTCTTGATGCAGGCCCAAGGGGAATTAGTGATGGGTCACTCCCTGATACTGGTTCGTTGTTTCAATGCTGCTGAGAGCAGAACCGGTCTTCACTATGACTATCAGGTCCGTCAAAGTCACTTGCTTGTGGTATATGTTGTTGTCTTTGTTGTGAAAAAATGCAGCTACCTACATCTGGGTTGAGTACTTTTGCATCAATACATCGTTGTTAGAGGTGACACTGGTTTTGACTACTTGAAATGGGAGGTGTTGCCATTCACTAACTTGAGAGTTGTCACGGTAGGTATCTTAGCTCTGAGGCGTTCTTACTTTTGCAGTGAAGTTAAAACGTTCTTCTCTTTTATTGTTTAGTTTTTTTCTAGCCAACTATTCCTGGCCTTGCAAGTGCTCCCGAAAGCATGCCCAATGACGTCCTTGCGTTTCATAGTTACCCCGCCGACCTTCTTCGTTTTGTTTGGCTCTTGGACGATTGTCCTGAGTGTAAATGTGTCATTCGCAACGCCTCCACCAATCCGTATGTGGCAACACAATCTTCACCTTCCATCGAACCCCTTTCGGTGATAGTAACTAGTTCATCATTAATTCCGAATCGAGCCTCTGAGCGTATGTTGAATTTAATATTCGTCAATTTTGGCTCATATGATTGTTCATGTCTATAACTTCACCAAAGACGTCCAAGATTGCACTTTTCATATAATAGTACACATTCATGAATACTCGAAAAGCTATGATTCATAATTTAATCGCTGCTTCCTAGATGCGAACATCCTGCATTAACAGAAAAAATTCCCAGAATTAAATAATCACTCTAGAGTAAAATTACATTCTAAATTTTAAATTTTCATTCCATCTTAAAAAATGTAATTCCAATTTTAAAATTTTCCGTCTTACTTGAAAATTGTCCTTCCAAGAATGGGGTATCCCTTCTTATTTGAAATGCATGCTAAAGATGGAATAAAAGTCTGGATGAGTTCATGAAATATTTTAATTGGATTGTCATTCTAAGTAAGGATTTTCAGTCATAAATAGGTTAATCCAATATAAATCAGACGATATTTGTTGTAATAGAATGAAAGTCTAATTAAAACATTTCATAAACTCGTCCAGACTTTCATTCCATCTTGAACAAATAGATGTAGTTGGAAGGGGACACTCATATTTAGACGGGAACTTATCAAATTAAATTGAAAATTTTAGAATTGGACAAACATTAGAATGATAATTTATAAATATGAAGGATTTTTTTTCTATGGAATGTTTTTTCAACTTTCATTTCTCATATGAATTTTTCTGTTGAATTCTTGTTTGGAGACAAGGGGCCCGAATGAGACAAGACATTTTTTTTAGTATAGGTTGATTTTCAAACTCCTACTATAGCAGCCACTCCGCAATGTAATTGACATTTGCGACATACGAGGCAATATTAGGCCCCATAAATTTAACCTTTCCTCTTCGTGCTTCTAGTTGAAAGAGTTGATTCACCATCCAACGATCTTCGTAAGCCAAGTTATGAGATCCTCCTTCAGCGACTATAACAAGTTTCTTCCTTTTCCTTGAAATATTACTATCACCGACCTCTCCATCAACCATTGCTCTTTGACTTCGTTCATTGATTTATTTATCATAAATTTTTTTCCCTCTGCGTCCTGCACTACCTGTTATAGATTGATGTCTCATCGACATACTCCTTCATCATAGCGTGGCCTACCGATTCTCTCGTGCAAATTGTGTGCGGGATGGTGGTCTAATGTCTTCTAGCCTAGATCAACTTGCCATACTTGCTCTCCCTACGTTCCTCTGAGTGTTCCACTTTTAAACCTGAGAAAAAATGGTTCGGTGTTATTTAATGCATTTGATGACCTTTCAATATTGTTTAAATCAAGACCAGATCCGTCCCTAGTTGTTCGACTTTATTGCTCCTTCAACAACCTCCTCTTTGCGGAGGAATATACATACTATTTTTTATTCTCGTTATGATGTGCATCACCTGTGTGCTTGTCCCTTTGGGTGTTTTTTCACTCGTGCTCCATCAACCTTTGCCCGATGTCGGTCTTGAACTTGCCCTACAAAGAGACATGATCTACAAATACTTCCTTTATGTTGAACCCCGGGATGACAGGAGGGTGACTCATATAAATTTTTGGAGGATCAGACCCCTTCTCCTTTACTCGTATTTTTTTTAATGTCCAATCAACGCATGCCATATATCGACTTGAACTGACCCTTCATAGAATACAACGTCTTCAAGTCTTTTTGTATCCCCTCCCTATTTAACATTGCATGTCTTTAACATGGCCTTGACACCGTGCATCAATATCGTACATATCCAACTATGACCAACTATACACTTGTGTATGACAGGGCACTGTTAGCACCTACTGTGAGGCGGATAGGTGGCGTGCTAACTTGGATTAGTTATTTGGATTTTTGGATCACTCGACTACGTTGGATTGACAAACCTCCTTACGAACTGACCGTCTTCGCTAATGGTCGAAAAAAACTCCGCCCTTCTTCGATGAATTTATGCAGAAACTCAACTTTCGGTACAACTTTACCTTTACATGGATGCACTCTATCCAAAATAGCTCTCTATTTCTAGTAATGACAGAGACTCAACTTGTGGAGTTGAAGTTTAACCTTCTTGCAGATTGTATTTTCTTATACAAGAGAAAAGGAAGGTTTGGTTCACCAAATAGTAAATCGAAAACTTATTGGTGCTAAGATAAATGAATTATTAGCAGTACACTATTATTCTCGTCAAGTATAATATCAAAAAACAACATTCGATCATTTTTATATATCAAGTTATATCAAGCGCTGAAATTTTTTAAGGTTTGCATTTTTTTAGTATTTAAACCACTAGTACCTTTGCCGCTTGGGAAAATAGCGGGCCTCGGGTAGGTGTCCAACCTTTTCAGAGGCCGAAACGAAATGATGGTCACCGATTAAATTTATTAATGGCAGTCATCATCGGGCCCGACCTCCGAATTTACAGAAGTTTGAGAAAACTATGAGTTTTTCCTATTTTCCCACGCGGTTAAGGTACTAGTGGTTTGAGAAAATATTCGACGGACACAATTTGGGTGAGGAGCACGCTCTGCTGCTTGATTACCTGCGGTGGGGGAGAGAGTTAACTAACTCTTCTACCCATCTAGGTACACACCTCCTCTCGTCTCCTAATCTTAAATAAAAGGTTTTGCGAAGTGAAGTAGACAAATGCCTACCATACCCTTGCCAGGATTCCTCCGAGCAGTGCATCACTGGTCCCTTCAGAGTTTATTATCCCTCCTTCCTTCCTTGCCAACAACTCATAGGACTCCTGTGAGTTTTTTTTATTCTTCTATGTCTACCCACTACCCATTTTTTTCATAAACGACCCTCGACATATGCCCATATTCTGTTCTTCTTCTCACATGAGCCACTAAAGTTATTCTGTTGGAGTATTGCTTACTCTGATGGAGATGGAGTTCTTGGACGAGCAGCGCCTTACGATGTAGCGCTTAATGATGTCGGTAGTCGGAGCGCTATGCTGCTTAGTCGTTATGCTACTGGACTAAAATCCCCAAGGCCTGCGCCTAAGTTGGGTTTTGACCCCATATTTTGTTTCTTTGTTTTCTAGATTATTTGTGGAGACTTCCCCCTTCATGTGTGGTAATACGGGGAAGTTTTTCTTGTTTATATAACAAAAGAAATGACGTTTTTTTTTTGTCAACATCACACATTTGTATTACCAACAACAATTTATCAGGGTCGGGGACCCCACAATTCTACCTGGTGAAACTGGGGGCCGTTAACCAGTATAGGCTGTGTTGGAAACCGACTCCATCTCCCATATTCTCAATACTTGAAAACAGCAGACTCATGAACCGCGGCAACCTGGAGCAGCGGGGTTTGGTGTTGCCGTAGTGTCAGCAATATCTGACTGAACATTTCCCCCTCCCGCAAGAGGGCAGAGACCATTGAGCAGATTTTCATGCACTGTCCAATAACTCAATTTATGTAGCAATGGTGGGACCGTTTTTGGCGAAAGATAGTAACGGAGATTCCCCGACTATGGTTATGGCGGGCCATTCCGGTTGGTCACTGGCCTTCAAGTTTGGCGGGAGAAGGCTTTGTTTTTGTTGAGAACATGTTTTGGTTCGGCAGGAGGGCAGTGTTGTGGGCTCTTTGGTAGCAGAGGTGCGTTCTGGCTTTGGATAAACTGAGGATAGAATGGGTGGAAATTGTTGAACAAATCAAACAACAAGTACAACTGACACTCATGTGGAGGAGGTCCGACACGAAGTCCTTGTTCGGCCTCTACACACAAATCAAGGATGAATGGTCACAACATTTTGTACAGACTAGTTGGGTGAAGAAAAGGAAGGATGGGTAGCAAAGGTCACATGGGGTGGGAATAGGGTAGGTGGACAACAAGATTTGGAAGGAATGAGGGACTACATACTAGTTTTTAAGGACTGGACCCATGTGGAACCCTCATTCCCTTTGCGCCCGCCCACAGATTTCCCAGACCCCTTCCCTCCCCATGCCCTCTCTTTGACGAAAATTCTAGTATAAAAGACAGTATAAAGTTGATTCCCGGGAGGCCGGGAGGACCCACTGGTGCCCCCCAGTGACTCCTTCCGGTTTTCCGAACCAAGCCATGGGGTAGTGAAGGGGTTGCTAGCTTTTTGTGAAAGTTCTGACATCCGACGAGATGAACGAAGAGGTAGACCCCCAGTTTTTTGTTTTCAGTAGTCAAGAGGCATGGGACACTGGACCCGGTTTCCAGCACAGTGGCTTTTTCCGATGATCTCATGTTCATATTGTTATCTTTTTTTTTTTTTTTTTTTTTTTTTTTTTTTTTTTTTCCGGAAAGATTGGCTTAATATTGCACCAATAGAAGCCAAGGCCGGGGACCTCACAATTCAACACTGAGTTATCCTGGCAGCCTTAGCTAGTTTAGCTTGTGGGCATAGCCCTGAAATAACCTGATTATCTAACCCTACACAATTAATTTTGTCGGAAATCGGGTCCAACGTCCCCTATAGACAGTACTAAATCTCTCCAAAGAAAAATTAAATCCTGAAGTACATGAAAAAGACAAGCTTGTCTTAAGCTCCATCAAGCTACCAATCCTAAAAGTCCATATTTAAAACGAGTCGTTTCTCAGCCTAAAGTGGTTGGGTTCTTCTTGCACCCTCGCCCTTGATCAGAACATTGATCACCTCAACCACTGTGCAATCGTCATAGTTGTCTCATCTGATACTGCTGCAAAATAGCCCTTCATTGCCCATACCTTTTCGAATCTAACAAAGTTAATTTTTTTTCAATCTGCTAAAATTGTCAGACGAATCTCTTGTTTAATCATATTGCAGGTTTGCTAAACAGAGATTGTACCCTTCTTGAAGATTTTAACATTTCTTGTTTCCCACAGAGCTCCCAAAATGATGCCCCTGCAAATTAAGGCTATGTACCACTCTCCTGTTTCAAAATTGACTCCTTCTGGGATCTTGCCATACAAAGCAAAGGAGTCGATTCAATCGTCTGTAATTACCTCTCATTTCTTCCAATTTTATTTCCACCATTCCCATACCCTGTATGAGAAGGGGCAATATAGTCATAGGTGCGTTGCATTTTCCCAACCCCACTCACATGTCATACAAGTTGAAGGTATGTTCATTTCATTCATGTTTAACCAGATAGCCGTAGGTGTCACTTGCAATGATTGGAGTCAAAGGATGGCCGCTTGCTTCTGAGATGGTATCTTCTTCAGCGTCTTCCATAGCTTAAACAGGTCACGATCCCGCACTCCGCTAACCTATAGGTTAGTTAGCCTCCTTTGAGGCGTGGATATTGGTTTCTTCCTCACTCTTGTACGCCTTTGTACCGCTCCCGTTTTGGTTTTGTAGGCAACCAAGG
This sequence comes from Chara braunii, assembly GCA_003427395.1. Lineage (NCBI taxonomy): Eukaryota > Viridiplantae > Streptophyta > Charophyceae > Charales > Characeae > Chara > Chara braunii. Next base: position 642,184 of record BFEA01000640.1, read on the forward strand.
GGCACTGTTGCTGGCCTAGCATACCCCAACCACTCAACAGTGGTTTTACTCTTAATGATTTCACTTCCATACTAAGAACCGGACACTCAGTGTTAGAGTCCTTGTATTGTTCCCATACTCTCACTTCCCTGAAATCCACAGTTGATGAAACTTTATTTTCATCCACATATGTCAGTCTGTTGCATCGATTATTGCACCTTTTCCAGCTCTGTACTTTTACTCTCGAACTGAGGTATAACCCCATAACCTTTCAAAATATCCCCTCGTTCATTCTGACATGTAGCCAAACCCCCGGGCCAAACTCTGTATTTTTTTGAAGCATTGTATGTCAGTGCCTCGATGTGATATCTTTTACCTTCTGAAAGTTGGCCTCAAGGTTACGCATTATGGGGAGTTTCTCTCTGAGCTCCTGAAGTGATATCCAAGTTCCTTGTTCATAATCCCACAGGTCTCTCACTTGTACTATACCTTTTTCCACCCAAGTTCTTCCGAATGAGTCTGACCTCTTATCTGCAAGCAGTGGTACCCCTCCTAAAAATTTAATACAGTCATTCTCGAACAGAACTTGGTATAGGATTTCCTCCTTTGAGGAAGGCTCCCCTAACGTTTGGGGTCTTTGCGTATTCCACGCATACAAGATATTTTTCCATATGCGGGATTTTGGGTGTTTCTGACAGTGAAATTTTATCTGAAAGCACATCCATACATGTTCACCTTTCTGAATATTTTATTCGATTTTTAGTATGTATTCTGCCAACACGATCCATAGTTTACTCTTCGGGCCAAACATCACCATCTTTGTCAGTAAGGCGTAATTTTATTGTAGGGGGTCCAAGTTTCCCAATCCCCCTTGTTTTTTGTTGCAGGTAATTGTCTCCCATGCAACTTTCGTAATAAATCCTTGGGTTTTTTGGGCCTGCGGTTTCCAAATATAGCGTGTTCCTGCCTTCCTTATAGCCTTATACGCTTCATCTCCCAACAAATGTACTGTAAGGGTGAACCACAAAATTGAAAACGTTGTTTGAGGCAGGACCAAGGCTCTCCCAGAAAGAGAAAGCCTATGATTCCTGGTCCACCCCAGTACCCAACTAATCACTTTATCCTTTAGCACAGTATCTTGTGTGCTTGAGCAGTTTGAAAAAGAGATTTGGACTTCTAGAAAGCGTTCTGAATTATTAGTCGGGATCCGTCTGAGCCTCCAACCAACACCAATCGTGTATAGAGGCGAAAGGACGTACACGGATTTATCCCAGTTGATTGACGTTTTTGAGAGAGCACAATATTCATCCAGAACCCTTCTCAGTTCCAAGCGAGAGTCCGTAGTATTTGCGCAAGCCACAATGAGGTTGTCTACTATTGCCCCTCCCTTTCAATGCACATTGGAAGGGAGCTGTAATCCCATAATCCTATTACTGGTCGTTATATTATGTAATAAAACTTCCAACTGGATAACAACAGCAATGGGGCTAGGGGGCGGCCCTGGCAAAGTGATCTTGTCAGCGGGAAAGCCTGAGACTGTCTGCCGTTCACCATGACCACTGACGCTGCTTCCACATACATGGCTTTGACCCAGTTACAAAAACCATCTCCAAAACCATATTGGACAGGGTAGTGAAAACGAAAGTCCAGCCTACCTTGTCGTAAACTTTTTTTTTCTAACAGTAAGACTGCGACATCCCTCTTCTCTTTTCCAATGATTTCTAGCGTTTGGATGGTGGACATTATGTTCTTAAAAATTATTCTCCCTTTGACGAAAACCCCTTGTTCCCACCCAATAAGTTGGGGCAGATGATTGGTCAATCTGAGAGCTAGGGCTTTTGCCAAAATCTTATATGCTACATTTAACACTGAGATTGACCTATAGTTTTTCACCTCTTTTTCATTCTTTTTTTTATAAAGGAGGGATATCGCCCATTTGAACCAACCCTTAGGTAACGTACCCGTCACCAATGAGTTATTGAAGATTTGGCAAAAAAATGGGCCAAAGGCATCCCAAGTACGTACAAAGAGTTCTATTGGTAGCCCGTCTAGACCTGGACACTTCCCTTTCGCCATCTGTTTAGCTACCTGAAATAATTCTTGTGATGTAAAGGGAAGGTCCAAGCTAGACTCAGCTGAGATCGGCAGAATGAAGTGTATAGAGTCCCAAAAACAGGAGGACACCGATAGATCTGAGTCCACTGTGTCCTCCGGAAATCTAGTAGTGACGATATCTGCAAAGTACTCTCTTGCATAATAGCACACCCCTTCCACATCCTTTGGGATATGTGCATCCGGATCCCTGGGGTGAGACAACTCCCTTATCACGGGTTTGGCCTGACGTAGTATGAGGGATCTGAACGTAATCTTTGTCGTCTCATCATACCCAATCAGACCCCTGATTTTTAACCATTCCAACCATTCCCTTTGCCTCATTAATTCGAGTTTTTCCAATTGGGCCAGATTTTCTTTTCTTGGTTGGACTCAATAATAATCAGAAAAAGGGTCCCTACCCATCTTTCCTTCCGATTCCTCTATTGCCTTTTGGGCCTTTTTTTTTTCCATGATCTGTTTGCAGCCTTCATCCGAGAGAACATACTTAAAGTTGTTGTTATGATGCCCAAACCCACTTCAGCCCAATTGTGTTCTTGGAGAAACAAGTCTTTTGCACCTAACCAGGCTGACATCTGGCCCCTTACCCAATCAAGAATGCCCTTGTCCTTTAGTATATTTACATTTAGTCTGAAAAGGGGGGGGGACTCTTTCAAAGTGTTCCCTGGCTGCTATGTCCATACAAATTGGGTAATGGTCGGATAGGAATTTTACCATCAAATCGCACCAGAGGCACCTATCCCAAATCGCTCCCCTGGCCAGAAAAAAATCCAATCTTTTCCTTGGCTGGGGTATATGTGGCGCTGGTTCATGGCCGTACTAGGTATAGCCTCCTTCCTCCGGGTTTAAAACTCTAAAAACATCACTCGTATTTTGTGATTCCGCCAAAGCAAAGAGCATCATGTTGTCCGATCTCAGCTCAGAGGTTTTGCTTTTAGCGATTCTAAACCTGGGTCAAATACTGTATTCCAGTCCCCGACTAACACTATATTTTCTACATCCGGTATCCATGCCAGGAAAAAAACGAAGAATTGGGTACGTTCCTTGTAGTCCACCGGCGCGTACTAAATCGTCATCACTGCCCAATCTTCCTCCTCTACCGCAAACTTCACCCACAGGCAACGGCCCTTCGGGTCTACAAAAAATCAATTACCTCAATCTCTAAGTCGTTATTAAATAGTATCACTACAGCTCCTTTTGTACCCTCTGCAACCTCTAAATTCTTCTATTTTTTCAGAGTCCAATCTGGTTTCGTGAAAGCAGGTGATGTGCACCTCCTGTGAGTGGGTCCCTTCTGAAAGTCTTTTTTTCTTGTCCCTGTACGTAGTATCACCGAGTCCCCTGATATTCCAACAATTCGGATTCTATTGGGCAGGACCATTTCCATGGTCGGTGCCGCTAGGATGTTGGATGCGGGTGGTTGTCAACAGGGTTGTAGGGTCCTGTTCTGTGGTATAGACCTTGGCTTGAAGTCGACTGAGAAAGGAATCCGAAAGAAGGAAGCCCTGTTGCTCCGTTAGTCAGATCCAGTCCACCAAGTGCTGCGCATTCAGGGAACATCCTATCCGGATTTCAGCCAAAGAGTTAGGATCCGCTACTAGGAGGGACGACAGCGAGTACCAATGGGCTTTTCAAGTCTGCCCACTGGTCCTTTGAACCTTGAATAGACTCCAAACCTAAGAAAGCGGTATGGAATACTATTTTTCCTTTGTCCTTCCCATCCACAATGTGGCGCCCAATCTTGGGTTCCTGCAAAATCGTTACAGTCCCCATCCCTCTCAAAACCGCCGACTGCGTAAAGTCTGTGATTTGGGCCTCGAGGATTGGGACTCCACTTGGTACGTGGGGATTTCCAGGGCTTCGTCTGGCGTCATCCGCATTAGCATTCAAGTCCTTTCGTGTGTGGCTGCACAGATAACCGGGATGAAAAGCTCCACTGTTTTTTGGTTGATTCTATCTTTCCGCGCCAGTGTTTTCATTGGAGCCGCAAAACTAAGTTCCACAGTCTGTTTGGAGGAGCGGGAGTCAACTGAGCGTTTTCCTCTTAAATCTCCCTCCTTCTCCTCTTCAGGGGAGAGACACTTTGAAGCATCATTCAGTTTTGTCCTCTTTGAAGGGGCCAGATCTGTCAGGGTAGGGTGTTTCCCTTGGGACTGACTTCCCCTTTTCCCTTTGCTTTCAAGTCCCTTTTTCTGGGTCTTCGTCACTTCTCCTTTGTACCCTTTCTTGGCCTTAAATGTAATACGTTCTCTTCTGTAGGCTCTAAATTCTCCTCTCCCTCCATAGGCTCCCCTCCCCCTTTGACCGAAGGGTTATCCAACCCCTGTCCCGAGGCCGAAGCCTCTTCTTTTGTCATTGGGGGGTCAGAGGGTGGAGTGGGGTCAGTTTTCTGTTCATCTGGACACAGACCCAGGTCAGCCAGGGATTTCATAAGGGATGCTGAGCTGAGCCCAGTTCTCAGCATGTGATGCTCCCAACAAATAGAGTGGAGCCTGTTTTTTCAAAAAAAAAAAAAAAGGAACTGAGTGCAGCCCTCTCAGCTAACGCTGTCTGATCAAAATTGAAGTTCAACGCTGCCAGTACAGGGCCCAGCCTTGCAGAAAGTTTTGTTGCCATAAGCAAAACTTTTTTTTTTTTTTTTTTTTTTTTTGGGAAAAAACGAGAAATTCCATTAAAATTCAAAATTGAGGCCGTGAATTCCTCACAAACAACCCGGAGTGACACAGTCTGCCTGGGTTTAGGGTCATATAAACATAGGATAGTAGATTTGTTTCGACATAGGACAGTAGAGTTGCTTTATGGGTACATGATAGAGAGTAAGCAGTTTCTCTGTTGACAAGTCTTACTGGCCTCTGGGCCTCCTGTGTTGTTGGGGCTGGTTTCCCGACTTTGTGGCTCTGGGTCATAAGCAAAACTCGGAGGGGCTGTGCGGCATGGGGCACTGTTGGAAAAAAAAAAATTCTGCAGCCTCTGAAGTGCTGCGGGTTCCATGCTGAAACCCGTGGGCCTATGTATGGCGAACTGGTCGGCGGGGTTCCCAGCTATTTTGCCCATACGCGCCGGATGACGCCGGAGGTCGGCGCGGTTCCACTGCTACTGGACTGAAATGGCTGGTGGTGCCAGCCAAAAAATTAGCCCCGCGCAGGAGGGGAGAGCTATTTTAGGCTCGGTGTCCACATCTGAGGTATTGCTTCCTGCCCATCTGGCCAGACCCACGTTGCAATAACCAACTTACCTTGGTCGTTGGTACGTGCGAGTGCAAGATGAGTGTTGGTGTAGTATTTTTTATTTTTTTTTTCGGAAAGATCGGAACTTCTATATTTCAATCATCATAGGAGAGGCCGGGGACCTCACAATTCAACCCGGGTTTGAGCTGGGGCCATTACCCAGATAGGCTGTGCTGAAAACCGGGTTCAGCGTCCCAGGGAAAAATCCCTATTTCCAGATCTATGTAACCTTGCCATACACTCGCTGGAAACCCGGTCCAGTGTCCCATTCCTATGTTTATCTATGTAAACTTGCCATACACTCGCTAGCTTTCCAAAAGAAGGTGAAAGATAATTTCTCTAGGGAACCAGAGCTCCCTGCTCGCTGGAAACCGGGTCCAGTGTCCCATTCCTATGTTTATCTATGTGAACTTGCCATACACTCGCTGGAAACCGGGTCCAGTGTCCCATTCCTATGTTTATCAAAGCTTTCCAAAAAAAGGTGAAAGATAATTTCTCTACGGAACCAGAGTTTACCTTTGTCACTTGAGTATCCCTGGTGGACTTCACGAGACCAGTCCGCCCCGGTGTGGTTCTGCGAATGCGAATGTTGGAGCGGATTGCATATCTTAGCGCAGGGAACGAAGCTTTTTCTCTCCTGAACACGGCTGCATTGCGACCCCCAGCATATGAGAGCTAACCCACACACCTTGACCGGGCCTACAGTCCTCAGTAGGATCCATTCTTCAGTCCATGCAAAATCTTTCGCCGATGTAGCCGCTGCTGCTGTATCACGGTCACCCAACGAGCCCGCGCCGTCGGGTAATGTCACGATAGCGTGTATTGGGCGAGAAGGCTGTAAGCGAGGAGGGCCACCTTTACGCCCGTCGAATGAACATGGTCCTACCGGTGGCTTTCTCTCTCAGGGCATACTGATGAATCTGGCCGCAACCACGCCCAGAGCCTAGTAGAACAAGTCCTACCGTGCGTGGTCCGTCCCACAGCGGTGGAACGAGGTCCTAACCGAGGAGCGAGGACCACCCTTACACCCGTCGAATGAACATCAACACAGCAGTGCCTGTTTTCCCGGAGACAATCGGTCCAACAGCGGCGCAAACGACCGACTCTTCGCCAGTAACAAAACGACCACCATAATATAGGGCAATGCTCACACAATACTCACACAACACAATGGCTTTTCTGGGTGTACCTACAGCCTACTCCGGATGTATGTGACCGCAATGCCCGTAGCTCAGTAGAAAAAGTCCCACCTTCTGTATAATATATATAACCTTCGGTCCGAGCGAACGATCGTCGGTGCTTTGCCGTCAGATGAAACCAAGGCATCGGAAGGTGGCTGCTGGCCCTACTGCGGGACATGTTGGGTTACGACCATTTCCATTTATGTGCATTGTAAATCGGTTTAATGGATCGACGAGGTTGACGCTCGAGGACTGTGGACGCGGTTGCTCGCCATGAACGTGAAGGGTCAGCGCAGCAGCAGGGTATCAGCACATGAGCAAGTCGTCAGCGCATCGCTTGAGTTCAGACTGACTCGGCGGAGTGACAACTAGTCGTTGAGGATGACCTTCAGGGAGTGCGCCGGGAAGATTGCGCGGAAGAAGACGAGGGGGACGAGTGGGAAGAGCCACAATAGACAAAGGAATCAGAGGGAGAAGGAGAACGAGGAGGTGGCGGTGGTGGAACGGAAGTAGAGGAGGCGGCAAGAGAAATGATTTGGATGAGGGTAAGGGGGAGTGGGGCGGTCGGAGAGGAGGAATAGGAGGAAGAAGAGCGAGGGGGAGGAGACTCAGGAGAGGAGGGAAGAGAAGTAACGGTGAGGAAGACAAAAGGGACAAGAAGAGGGACAGGACGCCACAAAGGGACAGGGAGCGGCAGGAAAGGACAGAGAGCTTGTGAAAGTGAAAAGAGGGCGAGAAGAGAGCAGAAGTGGCACGAGAGAGGGCGGGGGGAGGAGGAGAATTGGGAGAAAGAGTGAGTAACGTATTGCGAACGTGGTCGAAGCGAGGAAGGGGACGACGCGAGGTCTCGCGCGGGGGCCGTCTTGACAAGTTGTAGCTGGTAGTTGGGGAGTTTTATCGTACACCTCGCCGTCTTCTGTGTCTTCCGTTCTGCCTTTGCTGTCTCGCGCTTATGTTTTGACTGTCGCAATGATGGGATTCGACTGCCGGGATCGCAGACTCCGAATTAGGAAAGCTTAGTAGGTGGACGGGATAGTAATAATAGGGACCTCGTCCCCCTTCTGGGTACTTGTTTGCCTCTGCTGTCGGGATTCCCCTCTGACGTCCATATCCTGACCGCCCTGCGTGTGTGCGCGTCGTCGGCGCGTGTCCTTCTCCTTGTCCATCTCCCTCGTCCTTATCCTCTGTCTCTCTGTCTCTACTCTCCCACCCCTCCCGCTCTCTCTCTGTCCTTCCCTCCCCTTTCCGTTCATTCCTTGAGTGCTCGGTCGTTGATCTGACTGGCTGCCTCCTGTTCGTGCACTCTCTTCTCCATCCCTCTCGTCGGTATCCCTGTCCTTCGTAGACCAGCACACGGAGGGTCCCCCCTAATTCCATCTCTCTCCTATCCCGATCATATCTTTCCCTCTTTTCTTAGCCATTTGTCTCCCTCCTCGTTACGGTTTCCCGCCATCTGCCCTCGCTGCTCCCCGGCATCTGTCCTCTTCAGTTCCCGCCATCTGTCTCCTCGCGGCAGTTCCCGCCATCTGTCTCCTCGCGCCAATTCCTGCCATCTGCCTGCCTCCTCGCGCCAGTTCCCGCCATCTGTCGCCTTGCGCCAGTTCCCGCCATCTGTCGCCTCGGGCCAGCCGCGCCATCTGTCTTACTGCCATCGCTGTTTTCTTCTACCAATTACCTACGGCGCCAGAACCCGCTATCGCTTCGACAGGTGTTGAGCTAATCAAGACTCCTCGGATTGGTCAAGATGATTTCGTTGCAAAACGCGTTAATTCCATATCAAGGCCACGGGCTGTACATGCGAGACCAGATCAAGACGGAAGACGACGACCGCTTCATCTTTCCGCACGCTACGCAATCGCCGTCGGACGGGAGCGAAGTAACTTCCGGTCGGTATCCCGTCCCGTGCTGAGTCTTCTCGTTTCTTGCCTCTGTCATCTGTCTTTTGCCAGTTTCAGTGACGTCCGGTCGGTATCCCGTCCCGTCTTCTCCTTTCTCCCTGCATCGTCTCTTTTGCGAATCTCAGTAACCTCCGGCTTCCCGGTCGGTATTCCGTCCCACCTACCGCCCTGTCGCGGCGTCAATTGCCTTTTTTTGGTGTCAATTGTGGTTTCTTGTCTGCGGCTATGTGTGGTGTATTACGTAGGTGGCGGGCGACTCCGTGCTCGCCCTGATTTTTGAGACTTTGGACTCTCCTTCTTCGTGTGTTTTCGCACGCTGGCGCGCAGGTGGAAGCCTCCTCCCTTGCCAAACCATACACGTCGTATCTTGACGCGCAGTGGGAGCCGCCTCCTCGCCTTATTGCTAGCTTTGTCTTCGTCCGCTGTCGTCTATTTCGGAGGCAGTCGGTCACTGCGCGACGGCAAGACAGGGATGTTGGTCTCGGCGCGCAGTGGTTACGGAGCAAAGAAACGGAGAAGGATGTAAATGAAGGAGAGGAGAATGATGCTATGGCAGTCTGCGAGTGTGCGCCGGCGGCGAATGATTTGTGGATTGTTGTTTCGCGGAAGAGAAGGTAGCCGGCTGTATATGGTGTAAAGAGTGGTCTCCAATTTCGGTAGGCTTAGGTAGGTTTATTTCCAGCACAATGGTCTCCAATTTATGGTGTGAAGTGGTCTCCGATTTGGGTAGGCTATGCACGAAGGGCACTGAGCCAGGAGAGCGACACGAGTAATGAGACAGTTTCCAGTCTTGCAGGTGGCGCGGTAATGAGCCAGGTGGGCCATCAGCGATCCGTCTCGAATAGCACGGAGAGAGAAGTTGAGGACTTGCACACACCAGGGCTTTCCCAAATGCATCTCACTGCAATTACGGCTAGACCTCGATGAATCTGATTGCAATCACGTCCAGAATCTGACTGTCGCAAAAAGTTCTAGTGTGAGTATGCCCTGAGAAAAGTAGGGAATACCCGTAGGGAACCGGAAGGACGGGTTGTGGATGGGGTAGGCAAGGGTCAGGCTGAAAGGGGGAGAGTATCCGTAGGGGATTTTGAAATAGGTTTGGGAGGTAGGCTTGCCAGATAGCAGGCTTACGGCGGTTTATACGATCGGACAATGATGGGAATCGGACGGTGTAGGATGTCTGGCCTTATTTCGACCCGGGAATCTACTCGCAATCGGACGGTGTAGGATTTCTGGCCTTGTCTCGAGTCGGGATTCGAGGTTTGGGAGGTAAATTTGGGAGATGTCATATAGATGTTTGATTGAAGGTCGCGGGCGGTTGAAGTGGAGGAGATCGAGAGAGAGAGAGAGAGAGAGAGAGAGAGAGAGAGAGAGAGAGAGAGAGAGAGAGAGAGAGGTGAAATTTGGGAGATGTCATATGCATGTGTGATTGAAGGTAGGGTAGGTTTGGGAGATGTCATATACCTATTTGATTGAAGGTAATTAGGATTCTGCGATGAGAAGGTTGGGGAAGAGTAGGATGGATTTTACGATGGAATCAAGTATTTGCTGCCCAGTGGTTATTGGCATCGCTGATTGGTGCTGTTGCTATGTTATTACAATCGGCGTGAATATATAATTGGATGTCCAGTTGCTATAACCGACAGTCTGTAGAGTTTTCCATCTGGTGTGGGTGAGTGATAGTCTACTTTGATTTTGGTTAAGGTAGATTATCATTTACAGTGTAATCAGTGAGGGGATTCTGCAGACTGTTGAGGGTTCAGCCTCC
>BFEA01000640.1:653686-672593 GCA_003427395.1 Chara braunii
TTCTGGATAACCACAGGAACACAGAGAGAGAGAGAGAGAGAGAGAGAGAGAGAGAGAGAGAGAGAGAGAACCTCCTTTCTTTCGGTGAAAGATTAGGTTCTTAGTGGATCGAGTGACTCAACCCACTGGGCAGAGAAGAAGGCGGATTTTGGACGGATTAATTTTCGGTTAGGGTAACTGGAGATGCGGCCAACGCGATGATCTGCTTAGGTTTCCTATGTTTAAATTTTTATTTACTGTCAATTGATGACGCGGCTTATGCCACGCTGTGGCTTAATTTACACCGATCGACTAGCTGGCAATGGTTTATTCGATCGGTCGATTTAGCACGTGGAGGATGTTGATTTCCCTCTGCGTACGTTGGTTGGAGAGAGAGAGAGAGAGAGAGAGAGAGAATATCGTTCGCATTACAGTTCATTTCGACTGACGTTAAATTTAATATTATTATTTTGAACGTGAGCTAACAGAAATCTGTGCAATCCAAAGTTGATGAACAATATGCAGTTTGTGGGATTAATTTCCACGTTCATATCGACGTCACTATCTCTTTGCAGGCGCGGAGATCGGCGCGCTGTCCATGCAATTCTCTTTCAAGGTGTATGAATTTTTTGTAGGCTGTAATTCTCGTGGAGTGCTTGCAGTAGCTCTTTATGTCAGGGCGGTCTGTATCGGCGCGCTGTAAGTCGGCGCGCTTTATAACGGGATGGGGTTATGTTAATTTTGTATGGCCGTACTCTTGGAGTGCTGGCGATGGGTGTTATATATATGGACAGGTAGTATGGGCCTCGCTCCACTGTTCACATGCACAGGACAAAAATCATGGCTCTGTATCTTTCCATGTTCTAGCGGAAGATTCACTCTCAATTTTTTTTTTTAACGAGTAGTGGAGCGAGCGGCCCTTCGTTATGTTTTCACAAGTCTGGAGATATCTGATGGGTGCTATATAGCGAGTCGTATAGAGGAATGGGGTGCTTGGCTCTTTGTCTGTGTTAAATGTAGGTAGGGGTATGATTATGAACGGGATTGACGGCGCGCAGAGTGATAACGGGTGGAGGATGACACGCGGGTGCGAGGGAGTGGTGGAGGGCGAACAGGGATGTGTGGTTTGTCGGCCCGGAGTGATATCTTCTAGATGACGCCGAAGTGGTGTGACGGCCCGGAATAGCGACGTGCAGAGTTGGAATGGCGACGTGACAGAATAGGAATGATGACGTGGCGGGAATGTATACTGAATAGAACTGGTGCACGTGTGTATATGCAATCTAAGAAAAGTGACAGAATAGTACCGGTGACGTGGCGGGAATGCCTACCGAATAGGAATGCTGACGTGGTGGGAGTGCATACGGAATAGGAATGATGACGTGGCGGGAGTGCATACGGAATAGGAATGGTTATCTGGCGCGAATGCATACAGAAAAGGAATGGTTATCTGGCGGGAATGCATACAGAATAGGAACATACAGAATAGGACTTGGAAAAGGAGGAGAGGTGTTGAGGCGCGCACGGGTGCAATTCCTGTCGAGAGCTGAATTCTTCCGGGGGAGAGTAGCCGAGTGGTTAAAGGGCAAGGGTGCCATTGCTGCAGTTGAACGGGTTCGGGAACGTAGGATTACGGGAAAGGGCACGGGTTCAAATCCTTCCTCCGAATTGCTCGGGACCAGGCGAACGGAGTGTTTTGGGAGTTTTGCGAGTTTTTCATTTGAAGCAGTGTTATTAGATTTAAGTACGAGTAAAAAGAAAAAAGAAAAGATTTTTCGGTTTTGGAATTGAGAGATTAGGGACTCAGTGAAGGAAGACGGGCAAGGGAAGGAAGAAGAGAACATTTGCGAGCAATACTTTACTTTGATTTCATAAAGTTTCCATTGGCCCTCGCTCCACTACTCATCACATGCACAAAAGACTCATTCTCGATGTATCTTTCGATGTTCTAGCGGAAGAAGATTCATTCGATGTACTAGCGGAAGAATATTCATTCTCGATGTGCACATTTGGTGGCTAGTAGAGCGAGGTGTATGTGGAGCTGATTCACGACAAAGGGAAGAAAAATGCAGCTGATTCACGACAAAGGAAAGAAAATTTCAGCTGATTCACGACAAAGGAAAGAAAAATTCAGCTGATTCACGGCAAAGGAAAAAAAAATTCAGCTGATTCACGACAAAGGAAAAAAAAATTCAGCTGATTCACGACAAAGGGGGGGAAAACTAACGAGTACACGATAATATTCTTCTGCAGGAGAACGGCGGACGCTCGATAAGGCTCTCCTTGAGAGAGGTACCGGCCGACGCTCGATATGGAGAGGTGGTTTTAACTCGAATACCACGCATTCTGATCGTGAATCTAAATACCACAGCTGTTTCCGATCCGAAACAGCCGGGGGAGGGGGGATGCGTTGTATTCGAAAACAGTTACAAGGGGAAGATGGGTCAGGGTGCTCTTGTATACAACCGAAAGTTTTTGTTGGTTCAGTACACCCCCCCTACCTCCCCCTTCCCCCCTCTACCTCCCCCCCCGCCTTTGCTGGAGTTGACCATGATGTAACCAGTGTTTGACTCCCCGACTGGGTAACCAGTCCGGTCTGGGTCAAGCCAGGACTCGACTGGTTGGACTCGCATGATGCAATCCTGGTTTTCTGTCGATCTGGTGAACCAGTTTTTGACCGGGCTAACCAGCGTTTGACCGGAGCGGGTAAATTGGGATCTGGTCAAACGAGGAGTTGACTGGTTGAACCAGGTTGTAATTCTGGCGGCGTTCTTTCGATGGGCTGAACGAGGTTTTGACCGGGTGAACCAGTGTTTTGACCCGATCGAGTAAACGATGATCTGGTCAAACCAGGAGTTAACTGGTTGAGCCATGTCGGACTGGTGAATCAGTATTTGATCGGAACGGGTGAACCATGACTCGACCTGGTAAACCAAGATCCGATCACCCCAGGATTTTATTGGTTGAACTGGGGTGTAATTCTGGCCTTGTCTTAATTTCGTGAACCAGGTTTTCACTGGGTAAGCCAGTATTTGACCGCATCGGGTAAACCATGATCTGGTTGAACCAGGAGTTGATTCTGTATTTGACCCGACAAGGTAAACCAGCATTTGACCAGATTGGTCGAGCCAGTATTGACCAGACCGGGTGAACCATGATTTGGGTCAACCAGGATCCGGTCCCACCATGATTTGACTGGTTGAGCCCCGATGGAAGTCCCTCATGTTCTTTATTGACGTGTGGCATGGCTGCGAGTCTTAAGCCCAGCAAAGTACGGTCCCACCAGAACCTTAAGCCCAGCAAAGTACGGTCCCACCGGAACATAACCTGTACCAGACCAGAAAGGCTGGCGGCACCAGCCAAAAGAAAGCGAAATGCATGGAGGCTGACGGTGGTAGCCAAAAAACGATCGCTTGGTGCGCAGTTTTACCCTGTCAAATTGGGGAAAAAGACGCTCGGAGGTAGTGGTGGTTCAAAACAAAATTTGGGGAAGGTTGCAGGATCGTATCCCGCCCCAGTTCTACTCCGTCTGGGCAAAAAGATGCTCCGTTAAAATTGGAACGATCTAGAGTAGATTAGCATGGCCCCTGCGTAAGGATGACACGCATAAATCGAGAAATGGTCCAAATTTTTGCCGTTGGGCCGGAATAGTACTGGGATGGGTGACTTCCTGGGAAGTCCCGGTGAAAAAAAAAAAAAAAAAAAAAAAAAAAAAAAAAAAAAAAAGAGCAGCTCTCAGGTAGTGGTGGGCAGCAACGAGACGCTTGAAGGTAGTGTGGTGATTTAAGAGAAAATCGGGGCTGGTTGAAGGTTCGAATCCCCGTGCCCCAGCATTAATTGTCGATGACGGTGAGTGCATGCCCGATCATGACACCCCCGTCGTTCCCACCTCAGGGTAAGGGATGCGTTATATTGTTGATACTCTAGGCCACGGTGCTTTTTCAGGAACATGAATGAGAGGGGTTTCCCTGAATATCATTTCGCTTCTGGTTTAAGTATATCGTTTGAATTGAATATCATTTCACTTCTGGTTTAAGTATATCGTTCGAATTGTCTGAAAGAGGGAAATGGGATTGGTTATGGCAAGAATTGTTCTGTGCAGTCTTAAAGAGGGAAATGTGTCTTGAAATAATGTTTGCCTCTCCCCATCGTTCGTGGTGTTTAGTGTACGCCTTTATTTATAGGAGTGAAAGGACACATGAGATGTTCATTATCGCCGGGCGTGTAGATCAGACATTTGTTCCATTGTTTCCATCTGGATTCGAGCTCACATCTGTATTTCAGCCGCTCATGGGGTGTACCAACTGACCTAGGACCGTTGGCTCTTTATGATTTGTTTCGTTTCTCACCCTACTATGATTCCCCTCACCCTTCTTTGCCTATCCTCTCACCCATTTTGATTTTAAAACAGAAAAAAAATTGTCGCTGTTTCCTGTGTTCCTCCCGTTTTAATCATATATGACAATTGATCCCGGATATGTGGTTTGAACTGCTTGGCTGTGGGACTTGTGGCGACTTCCATCGTTTGGTTATGATCTGTGCGTGTGTGTTTTATTTTTTGAATGATCGCTGTTTTTTTCCCAAGTCAAACAAAGATTGAAAATAATTGATTCTCGGTACCTGCAGTTACCTGGATTGGTTTCTGGGTACTGCAAGTCAAGTGAAAAGTGGAGCGAATTTCCCCCCCCCCCCCCCCTTTTCCTTTGGTCCTCTGTTTTGACAGGGGTGTTTGGCTTGGATTCCTGCAGTTGCGAAAAGCAGCACCCTGCTGGATGACAATCGATCCTGGCTCGGTTGAAGGACGCAGGTGGTTGACTTCCGTCTTTTTTGGTTACAATTTCTGTTTTTTTTTGTGCAAGTCGAAGAATTTTTTTTTTTGCAAGTCGAAGAAAAATTGAAGGACGTTTTGATGGACTGGATGTGTGTCTGGCTTGGATTCCTGCAGTTACCAGCGATGACTCGCTATTCAATCTGGCGCATCAGGAGTACAAAAATAGGCATTATGCAGAGGCACTCCAATTCTGCCTGCGCGTGTATGAGCACAGTCCGAAGAGAACGGATGTGCTGCTGCTCCTTGGAGCCATCTACTACCAGGTATGTCTCATCTGCTTTCAGGTCTGTGATGAATCAGCGGAGGATGAGACTGGACGTTTGTGGTGGTTGCAATTTTCGTCATTCGATAAGTGTTGTGGCTTGCGCTGACCGAGCCTGCGTTGGAGGGATTTTTCACATTCTGAAATGTAGACTGAAATGTGGACAACGAGTTGCTGAAGTACTTGATCTTTGCGTTCTGCTAGTGTGAAATGATAAACGATGACTGAACGTATGGGGGGGGGTTCACTAATTGTTCCGCTCGTTCACATGTATTGTTGTTGAGTAAAAGAGAGAGCAATGAAGGACTCCGATGCTAGTTATGGATGGACTCCTGCCTGCCCCTAGTCGCCCCTTGGCTAGAAAAGACGGAAAAGAGAATTGAACTCCCAAACACGTGTTTGTGTTTGGGTGCTATACGTGAAAAAGCATTCTCGTGTTAATCACCAGTGAAGTGTTTCACTTGTTCACATGTATTGTTAAGTAAAACAGAGAGCAATGAAGGACACCGATGCGAGTTATGGATGGACTCCTGCCTGCCCCTAGTCGCCTCTTGGTTAGAAAAGACGGAAAAGAGAATTGAACTCCCAAACGCGTGTTTGTGTTTGGGTGCTATACGTGAAAAAGTATTCTCGTGTTAATCACCAGTGAAGTGTTTCACTCGTTCACATGTATTGTTAAGTAAAACGGAGAGCAATGAAGGACACCGATGCTAGTTATGGATGGACTCCTGCCTGCCCCTAGTCGCCTCTTGGCTAGAAAAGACGGAAAAGAGAATTGAACTCCCAAATGTGTGTTTCAGTGTTTGGGTGAAAAGCATTCTCGTGTTGATCACCAGTGACGCACACAGGAGCACTGGTTAAGGCTGGTTCATCTGTTTGTATGAACGGATGGCAATGCCACTGAATAAGGATTGGACATCTGTTGTATGAACTGTTGCATCTTTTACCCCCCTCCCCTTCCCCGCCCTCCCCTTTTCTGCTTGGACATTCTTATTTTTTGGTTCTTCCTTTTAAGCGAACTCTGGATGTTGTTCGAATGGTTGCAGCTCCAACAATATGACCAATGCATTGCCAAGAATGATGAAGCTATTCGGCTTGACCCGAGGTTCGCCGAGTGCTATGGGAACAAGGCCAATGCGCTCAAGGTGAGTGGAACAGCCCTCATGAAGGCAGGGACTCAGAACTCGGTGCTCTGTATAGCTTCCTACTTGGTGCTATATGTTGATTTTAATTGTTTGATTGACGAGAACAGGGATGTCATTCAGCCTAGAGTCCAAAGAAGCTGAAGTGAATGGGAGGCAGAGCCAGAGAAGTGATTGCTGAATTGTTGTTCTGTTTGTTATTGTGGTGTATTAGTGCAGTTTCTGTTGTTTTTTTCAGAGCGGGAACCTGTGCCGGAAGAATGTGACCTCTCTCTCTCTCTCTCTCTCACTCTCCCCGTTTTCATCCCACTGTTGTGGTTCGTCTGGCATATTCATTGATAGATCTGCTCTGACATGGAAGATGGGCATGGCAGACGGGGTTGGTGGATATTTGTCCGGTCTCATGCCTCGTCTAGTTGGTGATGAGGGTGTGTTCTGATTGGGTGTTTGGGTGTAGGGTGTTGTGTGTGTGAATACAACATCTGAGTGTCTATGGACTTGCATCGTAGTTGCACAACGCACTACCTTGTATTTGAATACTGCACAGAATGTTCTGTACTCAAGTTCAGGCTCTCTCCTGTGCGTGAATGGTATGAAGCATGTGTTACGTTTGACTTTTTGGTGCAGTCCATTTGAGTACCCTACATGGCCTGCCTAAATGCCCTGCGCAGAGATTTTTTTTTCTTAATGTAGTTAAAGAAGTATATATATCAGGGAAGCCTAAATGCGAGTGCACTAAGAGTATAATTTAACTTGGGAAGTATATGTAACAGAGCAATCACACTAAGACTAAGAGTCTAAGAGTATAAATGAAAGAGTGAAATGAAGAGTAGCTTTCTGGAAACGTTGCTGTGAATACTGCACGGGGTGTGCTGTAATTGACTTCAGGGTGTCCTGTGCCTGAATGCTATGGGGCGTGTTATGCACTTTGAGTTGAGGAGCAAGGGGTGTGCTGTAATTGACTTCAGGGTGTCCTGTGCCTGAATGCTATGGGGTGTGTTATGCACTTTGAGTTGAGGAGTGCCATTTACTTGAATACCACCTGGGGCTCGAGTTGGAGGGCCATGTACCTGTACTACCTGGGTGTCTATCGTCGACCTGGGCTGTCTATCCTTGACCGGGTCTGGGGCTCGAGTTGGAGGGCCATTTACTAGGCGTGTTACTGTGGGAGGTGAAAGTTATGATCCTCGTTGGGGTAAATGGATAGGGGTGCATTGATGTGTACTGGTATTGGAGCTGAAAGGTACAATTCAGGGGTTGAGGGTTGGGCAGGGGTAATAGTAAATGGACACAGGTGCATTGCTGAAATGTTGTGTTTTCATTGGGGTATTTGTTGGTTCAACTCTGGAGAGTCGGTCAGCGAGGGGGGAAGGAGATTGTTATTCTGCTTTTTCCTTTTACATTTCCCGCGGAGAGATTGTTCCCTTGGATTGGAAGGGATGTGATTGCCTGGTATCCATCATTCGGTTGTCGTGAGACTCAGTTGGAGACAATTCTATATAGTTCATTCTCCGTAGGTACTTTTCTACCTGGGGAAATCTCTGTCACCTCTGGAGAACCTGTGAGGCGAAGGCGCCCGTATCTATTAAATCTCTGTCACCACTGGAGAGCCTGTGAGGACCATAGGAGAACCTGTGAGGACCATAAAGGGGCCTGTCTGGAGGAAGCCTATACTGTGGGAATCTCCCTTCTGAGATCCCTCCCATAACCCAGATGTTGCGCCCGAGGATTGGAAGCGGACTATCTGCATCAGGTGTTGGGCTCATAGACCCAGAATTATTGTGCTTTAGCAGTTTGTGAGCGATATTGATAGCAATGTTGGTAGCACTTTGTAACCCATAATAAATAAATGATGCTGATTTTCTTGTGCGTGCAGGAGAAAGGCGATGTTGATCTTGCCATCCATTTTTACCTGACAGCCATTCAGGTGAGGAGAGCTCCCGCATAAGGTCCCTATTGATGTCTCTATGAGTGCAATTTTTCAGTGATTGTGCACGCATGGGTGTGTATTGTTAAAATTTTTCAGTGATTATAAGGTCCCTGTTGATGTCTCCCTTGTAAGGTTTCTTTCTTCGCAAGGTTTCTGAAATCCTCTCTCTCCCTTTTCTTCCTGTATGTCTTAGAATTGTATATGACTCTATTGAGCTGCTTGCAGTTTGCACGCATGCGTGTGTATTGTTAAAATTGTAACTATTGACGTTCTTTTTTGTGTACATTTTTTGAGTCATGACTTGATGAGTACATTTTTTTCAGTGATCTTGCTGGATGTGGCTGCTGAACTCCTGCCTACTTTTTCTCTCTACCATTGTTGTTAAGATTGTAGCGATCGTCGAAACGTGTGAATTGGCTGCGTGTGTATTGTTTACTACCGCCTCATCGATGATGATGTTATGGACGACTGTGATGCCTGGTCTGGTGTCTGAACCACTGCCTGCAGTTGCTGAAGACATGAGGGCTTGTTTGCTGGTGCGTGATGCGGCTTGTGTACTCTTTTGCAGCTGCGCCCTGCATTCTGTGATGCCTGGTCGAATCTGGCGAGCGCGTATATGCGGAAGGGCATGCTCCAGCAGGCAGCGGATTGCTGTCAGCGTGCTTTGCAACTTAATCCAAATCTGGTAAGGCATCGTAGACCCTTACTGATTGACACGAGCGCGATGAGCCCAGAACCTTGCATCCTAATCACACATGAGACCAGAAAACTCTAAAACCTGATTTTGAAATGAGATGCATGACATTCGCTCTGCATCCGCAGGAACTCCTCAGTTGTAACCTCAGTAGTGTGTCATAATTCACCACCTGTTACCACTATGGTAGGCCTATTTCAAAAGTTGATGATAGGGGCAGAAATTTGGAATCTGACCGTGTTTCCTCATTTTGCTAATCTCTAGCATCTCTCCTCATTCTGATCGATATTTCCTCTTGAGTCTCCACTCGTTCTTTACCACAAGGAACTTATCAGTTGACATATTGGCATGGCGTCATCATCTGAGCCTGTCAATCTCTCCTCTCTCCTACGCTTCCAGATGAGAGGCACTGTCACTTACAACATAGCCGACCTAAGGCCAGCGCAAACAATACAATTGGAAATGAGAATGCCAATGGTCTCGAGGATTCGTGGAATATGTTAACATCAATCATTAAGATCAGCAGCATGTAAGCTTCTTTTTTTCCAAGTGGCCTATACCCCTCCTCCTTGCCTGCTTTCCCTCCGATATTTGTGATGACTCGTGTCGCTCCTGCAATGTGCTTGTGACTTAAAGCACCAGTACATGGCCCCAGCGAAGTTGAGTATCCTATTGAGCCTATGCTAAAATTGTGGAGTCTTGCGCACGTTTGATAAAATACATCAACAGCGGGCGGCCTCTGATAAAGGGGTCCATGACCGATGTATGGCATGTGCTGGTGGCTTAATGCACCAAGCAGAATGTATGAAGACTAAGCTGGAGACTGATGTATATATTATGTAACCGTCCTTTCTGCGTTCATGGTCCTGACGGAGGGCTGAGATCTGTTTGCATGCAGGTGCCTGGCGGCATGAGGTGAAGTTTCTGCCTGGAAAGCTTCAGGTTGAGATGGTGTTGGAGCACCTCTGGCATTACGTATGGTGTGGGATCGTTGCTGTTTGCCTATGGATTTTGTGCAGTGTTCTTTTATTGTGGTCTTGTTATTATTGTGACCTTGTTGCTGTTGTGGGCTCGACTCGAGTCTCTTTTCCATTCAACTGTGTCATTTGTTTCCAGCAACTTTATATTGTGGCATTTTTTTTTTTCTTTCTTCTTCTGTGGATGCATTTTGGCTCACTCGCGGGATCTTCTTTGTTCTTGGTTGCTAGGTTGATGCTCACAGCAATCTTGGAAACCTCTTGAAAGCGCAGGGCCTCCCACAGCATGTGAGTATCTTCGTGCGTAAGCCGAACGGGTCTGTGAATGAAGTTATCTGAATGGTGTCTGGATGGAGATTTCAACGCCTATTCGGTCTGTGTTTGGTTAGTATCGTGAAGTTTGAAGTCGAAGGTGAAGTACAATAACAACGAGTCTGGATGATAGAATTTGTTTGAAGCTTTAGACTGTGGCCGAGGAACGGGTTGGTGGATGGCTGTCTCAAACAGCTGATGGATACGTTTGGATGGTGCTGTACTTAAGATGTGTCATCAGAGTTCATTGGATCTGTTGAAGGGAAATAACCATTGGGAGGTGACCAGTCTTGGTTCGTTATTTATGTTCAATATTTTCCCGTAATGGTGCCAGTGAGGACGAGCTGTGTTTTCTCCGAACCATTTTTCGATTTGAGCATGTCATCCTTTTGCGCGGCCATGCTAAGCTTCTTGGTATCGATACAGTTTTAACGGATGTCCCAAAGGACATGTACTTTTCCTGCCGCTTTCTCTCGAAGAGAGAATTTGGGGGGTGGCTGCTCGTAGAGACGGGTGGAAAGCTGACTAAGGTAAAAGTGCCATATGACGGTGTGCAGATTCTGGAGAAGTTAGTTGGACAGCGATTGTGCAGAGCAATGTTGTATGTTTTGGTGCATACTCGTACTAGAATTCTTTCCTAAAGGCATCTGCCCGTAGTTTCGGCCACACCTGGATTTCTCGGACTGCAATTTGGACTGCAATTTGTCCTGATATCTGCAGAGAATGTTCTACTGTGAATGTGCTTATTCTGTGTGTTGAAGGACATTGTGGCGTTCTGTACAAGGTAGATGCATGGTATGATTTCCCTGTGTTTTCAATTAATGTTATTCGTTGATGGTCGGTGGGGTGTGGACATCTGCGGAAAATGTCCTGCTGTGAGTATGCTTATTCTGTAGACGATGGCTTCTAATGTTTAACCCATGGTGTAAATTGCGGCGTCTTTTATGGTGGTTGCAGGCATATTATTGCTATATGAAGGCACTTACTATCCAGCCAGACTTTGCAATTGCATGGTCGAACCTGGGGGGCCTATTCATGGAAGCTATGGATTTTCAGGCGGCCCTCGGGTATTACAAGGTTTGAGATACACAGATACCTGGCAACCAAATGTTTTTTGCCACGTTCTTGTTATCGAAGCCTCACTAGACTGTGGCTGCACAAGGCTCAATCTTGCAGTTGCTTCTGGTTGTTGTCTACCTCTGCATCTGTGTGTGTGTGTGTGTGTGTGTGTGTGTGTGTGTGTGTGTGTGTGTGTGTGAGAGAGAGAGAGAGAGAGAGAGAGAGAGTTGGCGGAAGGATCACATGAGAGAGAGAGAGAGAGAGAGAGAGAGAGAGAGTTGGCGGAAGGATCACATTTTGGTATCTGCCAGATCAAGACCTCTTTGCCGGATGCTTAGCCTTATGTCCTAATCGCCACAGGGATTGAGTCCTTTTCGCAGAAGGTTCTGGATCTCAAATGGTTATAGGGAATGCGATTTTGCTCCAAATTATAGCAGTAAAGAAAAGTACTAGACTTTTGGAGTTGGATTCTGATGTTGGTGCCCATTGTAACTCCTGTGCAGGAGGCGATTCGCCTGAAGCCCGATTTCGCTGATGCACACCTGAATCAAGGGAATGTCTTGAAGGTAATGTCTGGGTGTGGAATTATCAAATTTACTTTTCTCGTCCCATGGTGGGCCCTTGATGGTTGCCCTCTCTCATGGCGCAATGGGGGAATACTGCTGTCTAGTGCATGTCGCATGATGTGTGGTTGAGCCATGTCTCCATTGTTGTCTTCTGCGCGATGTTTTTTGTGGTTGAACCGTTGAACCAACAAGAGGGAGGAAGTTTCAGTGGTGGTGATGGTGGGGGGTGGGACGGGGCTCATGGTGCTGCAAGGCAATGATGTCACATGCATAGTGATGGCTCATGGTAGCGTGTGGGTTGAAGGCCAGTGTGGGTGACTGACAAAGCATGAAGAAGAAACAGTGGGTAATTGAGAACAAGGGCCACCGATTTAGATGGGCTTTCAATTTAATCAATCAAAGCCTCGCCAACGTCACTCCCATTGCCCATGGTGGCCAAAAGCGCATCCAACTCACACCAATTGGAGCAACTCGATGTGGACCGCAGCATGTGGGAAAAGAGCAGAGAGGGCTCGCGAGCTATTCGGTCTATGGTATGGTGAGGTTGGTGGATCCCGACGAAGCATAAGGGCAAGTGGTAATGAGAGAAGTTGGTTTTGAGTATGGATCCAGCTTGTTTGCCAGTGCACGAGACAACGGAATAAGGAAATGGGATGGTGTAGGTGGATGCTGTCATGAAATTGAGGGGGCATGTGGGCCACACTGACACTGTCGAGTTGTCGGGGTTGGAGGTGGATGGCGAGCAAAAGCTGGAAATATTTAAATGCATATGCATGAAGCCTGTCTCCCTTTTTAGTATTCTGCTTTGGGAGCATGCCATGTGCATGACTTGAAGGGAAAAAATGGGGGGTCTGAGTAGTCTAGAGTCTAAAATTATGTAATGGAGTTGTCTTGACCGTCCATGGGCTGAAAAACAAGGCAGGTGAGAGTAGCAAAGCTTGTGTCAACTGGATGCTGTGGAGTAATACTTTCTACAGCCCATAAGATGAGAGATGTGTGCAACGGGTGATTGGGAAGGCAATCTGTGGTCTGTATTGCCAAAACGGGCTTCGGAGAGTGATACTAAATTGAAAGTGAAAATGGGCTATCGGAAAGTGAAAATGGCCTATCGATTAGTAAAAATGGGCAAGACAATCTATGATCCGTATTGTCAAAAAATGATTGAAAAGTGAGAATGGGTGTTGTCACTAGTTGTGAAATGTGGCGACAGAAGCCCGGAGTGATTTGCATGGCTTGAATGGCGTCCAGGGGAATTGAGTGGTCTGGAATCCAATGGCATGATGCACTATTTGTCTGTTGCGGATTCAGAAAACAATCTGAGGCAGAATCACCGACAGTCGATTGTAGTGCATGTGGGCCCCTCTTGCAGCACCGGTCAAATGTGAAAAATTACAAATTGCCTTTTTTCACAATTGGTGAGTGGTGCTGCGCGTAACTGTTTTGCAATCCTGCACTTCCGTATGAGTAGCTCAGTTGGTACACCCGTAAGCTGTCGAGATACAGACGGCACTTTGAATTCTGATGGACCGGCAAACTGGGTAGCACAGAAAGAGACACATCGAGACTCGTCTGGAAACTCGCAGAAGGCCAACATCGAGCGAGTGTGGCCACCTCATTGGAGCCCACCGGCGTGCAGGGACCCGGCATCAGCCTAAACTCGGCATAAGGGGTCAGGGTTCAGGCCTTTTCCTTTTTAATTAAGAACCCATGCTCCTAGATGAATTTAATGAAACAATCCTGCACTTCCGTATGCGTAGCTTAGTTGGTACACCAGTAAACTGTTAAAATGTAGACCCCAGTTAAAATGTAGACCCCAGTTCGGATCCTGATGGCCCTAGATGAATGTTATGAAATAATTCTAACTTGTGTGTCCGGTGTCGGGTTATAACTCAATTGCCAAGGTTACAACATACCTCCTCTTGTGCAAGTTGATCTTGGGGCCATGATTGTGTTTCTGATGAGTCAGAATGGAAGTCTGCTGTGCCATCTCTCGCAAGGAGAGTTTTTGTTGCTCCCATTGAGAGATTTCGTCACTGTTTGGTTTTCTATTTGAGGAAGCGTTATCTGAGGGCTGTCTTTTCCTTTCTGAGTATTTTGTGTGCAGGCCTTGGGTCAACCTCAGGAAGCAATAGCATGCTATCAGCGAGCTCTTGAACTGCGACCGGACTTTGCGATTGCATATGGTGAGTTGACTTGAAGGTTAAAATAGAGTAGAAACGTTTCTACTCGGATGAATTTGGGCACTCCTGTAGTGGCTCGTACGTTTCCTAAAGTTGTGGCTTGTTAACGGTCACGGCTGTAGGAAGTACTGGTGGTTTAACGTTAAAATGAAATGGTGGTATATGGAATAAAATCACAAGGCAGCGAGGGGTTTGCTGCTGGCTTCAGCCATCTGCAAACCTGACGTGGGTGGTGGCGTATTACTAGGGGAGAACCAAGCCAGCACCAGGCAATCCCCGTTTCCCAGAGCCATCCTGATGTCCAGTCTGCGAACCTGCGGAACTGTAATCTTGCGGTCTGGAGTTGTAAATTGTGGATGGGAAAATGTGGTGGCGGGTTATTTATTCACACGTACTGCACTGATCGCTTAGTAAAGTTTTAAGAATACAAGTTGGAAGGTAACTGTAATTTACAATTGCCGTTGAGAATGGACATGTCTGGCAGCCTCTGTGGGTGTGGGATGGGTGCTTGGTGATGCGTGATTGTTTGACACGTCTGATGTGTGCGATGACTGTGGTAGGAGGGGAACCCCTGCTCCGATGATTGTGTGGTCATTGCTACTTTTGTGCGAGTGGGATAAGCACGTTCCAAGGTCCAGGGGTATCGATTCCCCTAGTCTTGTGCATGTTTCGTGCTACTATCTTGGATATTGAAGGTCGTGCATTGTTACTGGGAGGAATGCCATCGGTGTTTGGTCTTCGCTTTCAGGACATGTAAGGCTGTATGATGGTTGCCCTTGTTCTTATGGAATCGATTCGTTGTCCCACTGGCATGAGCACTGGCCTGTGTGGTACTCAGTTTGGTGTGCGAAAATGTTTCTCTATTCAGCTGTAACAAGTGCTCTTGGAACCATGCGAGATGGTCGTCCATCACATGGCTCTCCAACCTGAGTGACCTTCGTGACGTCCTGATATGCACTGTTAAGGTGATTAATTTTGTGAGCAGTGGAAGTTCACACATTGTCACTGAGAGGAACGGTGCCAGTGGCATGGTCTTCGCTCTCGGATGATGTAGGGGTGTATGATGGTCGGCCTTGTTCTTATAGTAACATTTTTTATGCGTTTGGTTTTCATTTTTTCCACATTTTTTTCAAGTTCTTGACGATCTTTATCTTGCATTGTTGCGAACTTGTGTACATGATGTTGGACACTGGCCCTTGTTCCACTACTCACCAGATGTGAGAATGCCGAGTACATTCACCCCGTCATTTTCACATTTGGCAAGTGGTGAAATCAAGTCCCTTATATTCCGGTTGGCTTGTTGAAGTTTTTCGTGAAGGCCCCGCACAAACCACCACTTTGGACCAAAAAATCTCAACTGGCCATTCTTGTCTAGCACAGTCCGGGTGCCACCTCCATGCAATATGCTGCCTGCTTAAATGGCATAGCCGCCAGGGCGCTTATACACAAGCAGTCTGCAAACAGGCCCGCTTATGTGCCTGTGCATTTGTACAGGTCTTGTCTGGTGGAAATCATTTGTACAGTGGGCAGAACAACTTCCCTGGCAGGCCTGCTGGCGAGCAAGTATTCAGAGCATGATGAAAACAAGCAACTCGGGATGGTGATGGGGAATTACAGATCAGGTGGCTGCATCCGGGCCTGGTATGTGAGGTCTCGTCTACCCATCCCCCTAAAACAGAATGCATGTCGGCTGCCACCACGCTCCTTGGCAAATCACTCACCCGAGGTCTTCCCTTTTGAGAATAGAATGCACATGCGGAGTGGGGAGAAAGACATGTTTTGTAGATGATGCATTGCTTATGAGAAAAAAAGGAGTAGACGGCCAGAACTGGTATGGGTGAGAGGGGGGAGAAATGGTGTAGAGGAGTGGACGGGGGGGTGGGAGGTGATTGGAACATATACCGTTAGCGTGGCCTGACAAGGATGTGCTCTCTTGTGGTTTGTGGTCTTGTTTTTCTGTCCTCTATATGCGTGTGACCAAGCGGCTGGACTCTCCTTGCATAGCGGGTGTTCTTTGCGAAGATTCTGTGTAGTCACGCTGCGAGGGCCCGGGCGTTGCTGCCTTTGCTCTTGGTGCTAACTAAACAGTTTGGGCCCTTGGGCAGAGGCAGACACAGCTTCCGGACGAAGATGGCGAACTAATCTGAAACCTTTTGATTATGTTTCTCTTTGCTAAACGCAAGGGAAAGAACTCATCGTGGTGGTGGTGGTGATGCTCATGCTGATGTGTATCATGATGATGATATGATGATGGATGTTGGCAGTGGCTGTGCTGCCGCTGCTGTGGTCTCGATTCTTGTGTGGACGAGGTGTTATTCTGACAAAGCTGGGAGAGAACCCTTTCCTTCTCTCTGAGATCATTGTGTGCCATAGGCGAGTCGGATAGTCCGCAGGTAGTGAGGGAGGGAGAAGGTGTTGCTGTTGGGAATGTTGGTCACTTCCCCCATGCACCGGTGAAGTCGGTCAATCGATAGGTCTGTCTTTAGGGTGACCGGGAACGCCTGGATACTCTGCAATGCTGTGTGCAGGGAATCTTGCAAGCGTCTACTATGAGCAAGGGCACATCAATCTGGCGATTGATAATTACGGCAAAGCGATCCAATTGGACAGCACATTTTTGGAGGCATACAATAATCTGGTACGTATTTCACAGGTCTCAAGCCCAATAAGTTTGCCAAATCTGTTTCACCTTTCCATCGACAATTTCGTTTTCTTTGCTTGATGCAATCCATTGATTTTGCCAGGGTCTTCCAGTGGCCTACAAATTACAGGTCTCAAGCCCAATAAGTTTTGCAAATCTGTCTCACCTTTCCGTCGACAATTTCGTTTTCTTTGTTTGATGCAATCCATTGATTTTGCCAGGGTCTTCCAGTGGCCTACAAATTATTGATAGTGCCACACACACACACACACACACACACACACACACACACACACACACACACAGAATGGGGAGCATTTCAACAGGAATGTCCCCTCTGGTTTGGAGGTGGCTGGGCTTCATGCTGCAATGGAAAGAGTAACAACAGATGTCCGCTGTGGACTGGGGAAATTGTTTCGGGCAAGTCAGCATGTGTCACTGATGCATGTATTAGCAGAAATCTGTAGCTACCATCCATCATTCGTGGATGATGCCGCTTGTGATCCGTCGGCTTCCCGACCGGAGAGCTTGGTGATGCTTTTTATTGATTGGGAATGCTTGGAGAGCAGTTTCTGTCTGCAGGGAGGGCTATTGCATTGGTCACCTCGTCATGAGCTACTGCAGTCTAGCATATAGAGAAATGATGGAAGTGATGACCCTGGTTGTTTGGCAGAATACTCTAGATGAGTGAGGGCCAATGGAATCAGGTTCACGTACAAGGAACAGAACTGGAAAGTCTCAGGATGATAGTTTTGGCTGCAAAGGTTTCACTAGAATTCCTTGGCGTGCCTAATTTTGTTTTTGTACTGCTGTGCAGGGCAATGCACTGAAGGATGTGGGTCGCTCGCACGAGGCAACAGTATGCTATCGGGTATGATTCATTTTTCATGCAAAGCTGTGGGGACTAGTTTATATGGTCAAACTTAGATCATGTGGAGCAAATGTCAGATACTGCTATCTCAGTGTCATGTTAGGTGTGCGCCCTCTTTGTGTTCGCTGCTGCTTTTTAATGGGCTGTTGTGAGACAATTTGCAAGACAGCATGGAAACGTGGGTGGCGATTTGTCTGTTGTTGGGGAGACGTTGTCGGACAATGTCGGATACCATGGGGACATGATATGGAGTCTGCTTTGCCGTGCGGGGTTGTGGCGACTCGTCTGTCGTTGTTTAGACATTATGTGGAACAAATGTCAGAGTTGTGGCGAGTCGTCTGTTTGAGCTGGATGTTAGGTTTGCGGTTACTTCTTCTGTCGTATGGACCGACTTGAGAACGACATGAAGCCGGAGAGATAATAGTAGGGATATGGTTAGACCAAAAAGGACTGGCAGTGTTTTGATTACTCCCCACACCTGTTGGCATACACCCTGTCACTAAACAGGTGGGATAGGCCTCGACCCTCTGAGAGGGTCTAGGCCCATAGAACCATCTGCCATTTGCATGAGTCATATATCATTCGAACGGTTCGGTTCAGTACAGAGATACTCCATGTCTTCTGAAACCATCAATACAGCGGCGATAATTTCAGGCTCTTCGATGTGGGGAGTGCTAGTTTGTTGAGCCTAGCTGTCCACGTCCAGTGGCCGTACCCTTCAGTTTATCTCATGCCATACTGGTGGACCTTAGCCCTCTTTCCCCCTGTTGGCCATTTGCTGGATGTGATATGAGTTCATCCAGCCTTCCGAGGGCAATCATGGACTCTGCAGACTGTCCTTGAGGATTTCATCCAGCCTTCCGAGGGCGATCATGGACTCTGCAAACTGTGCTTGAGCTCCGTTTATCTCAAGGGTTGTGGGGAGAGGAAAGAGGAAGCATCAAGGTTGAAATGCGGGAGAGAGAAATGTGTTGGTAAGGAGAGGGCGAGCATGAGGCTGTGAGCTCTCCTCAAGCCCCAAAAGGCACAAATTGAGGATGGTTGGATGTCTATTGCAGAGAGGTGCGTGCAGTGACTGTGTGCTCTCCTCAAGCCCCTGGACCTCTTTTGTGCATGCCCTCATAAGAGTTTAGTTTTTTATGCTGCATGAAACTGGTCAGGGGAGAGTGGGGTCGGTTTTGTAAGGCAAGCCTGGTGGAGATCATAACTCTGCTGAGACGAGGGAAGGACATGGTGTGCAGTGAGAAGAGAGGCGGTGTTTGGATTCCTCTGGGGAGCAGTGTTGCACACCCCGACCGTCGGCGATCCTCGACTGGTCGACCCGCTGACCGGTCGGCTGGTTGGCACCTACTGGTTGGGGGTTGTCGGCACCCCGCAAAAAAAAAAAAAAAAAGTTCTTTTTCTTTTTTTTTTTGGGTCCAGAACCCCTAATAACCCCCAGACCAACCCCGAATACCCCAATA
>BFEA01000640.1:684972-708222 GCA_003427395.1 Chara braunii
GATCAAGTGTAGTATCTGTTCCGATGAGTTTGATATCTGACCCGTGGACCATCTGGAGATCTTTATTAACAAAAAAAAAAAAAAAACACGGAAAAACAGCTGGCACCAGAGAGAGAGAGAGAGAGAGAGAGAGAGAGAGAGAGAACCCACAAACTAACTTTCCCGCCCCTCAAAACGATGACGACGATGACGATCAAGTGTAGTATCTGTTCCGATCAGTTTGATATCTGACCCGTGGACCATCGGGAGATCTTTATTGACAAAAAAAAAAAAGAAAACATGGAAAAACAACGCGCAGCAGAGAGAGAGAGAGAGAGAGAGAGAGAGAACCCCAAACTAACTAACTATCCCGCCCCACAAAACGACGACGTCGATGACGATCAAACGATGCGCGCACCGGAGACAGAGAGACACCCCCCAAAAGGAGGATGACGACAAGCAAGTGTATGTAGTATCTGTTCCGATCAGTTTGATATCTGACCTGTGGAGCATCAGGAGTTCTTTTTAAAAAAAAAAAAAGGAAAAACGATGCGCGCACCGGAGAGAGAGAGAGAGAGAGAGAGAGAGAGACCCCTAACTAACTACCCCACCCCCCAAAATGACGACGACGATGACAAGCAACAAAAGGAAAAATGACGCGTGCACGTGTGCCCGCACCAGAGATCAGCTTCAACAGGAATCTCAGAGGTAAGCCCCATGAAAATGCAGGGGAAAAAAAAGCTGTCTTTGCACAGGTTTCTGAGGTGAGTCTCAAAATACCCCCGACCCCCACCCCCTTAACCCCAACCCCCCAAACCCCCAAACCCCCGATCCCCCCACCCCGACTCATTTCTCCCATTTTCCCCTCATTTCCTTGCAAGCGAAGCCGCAACAGGTACCCTTGTAGGGGGGATGGAAAGGAAAGAAGAATGAAACACAAGTGGGAGTGGGGCATGGGTGAGGCTGATGGCTGGGGCGGGTCTGCAGAAGGGGCCGGGGCGGGTGTTGATGGGGACACGGGATGGAAAACAAGAGGGAGAAGGGCATAAGTGAGGCCGAGGGCTGGGGTGGATCTGCAGCAGTGCTCGGGCAGGGTTAGGGGTGGGGCTGGGTGTCTATAGGAATGGGGGATAGAAAAAAAAAGGAAATGAGAGGGCGCATGGCCAGCCCTCTAGTGGCCATTGATGGGAATGTGGGAAGGCCATCGAAGGGGAAAAAACAGGGGGAGAGGCAAGGATAGGGTAGGGGGAGGAGTTTGCCTTAAGCCACCACTACCTTAGCCAGCGTTGGTACACATGGGAATGTACGTCACACTGCATTTTTTGGGGGTCTGGCAGAAGGTCGGAGAGAAGAAAACGTTTGGGCCTTGTGGGCCCGACTGAAAGGGAAGAACAAAAAAAAGCAGCTGCTCAGAATATTTGCTTGTGTCGTCTTTTGTTTTTTTGTTGTTTGTTTTTTTTCTTCTCAGTACGTTTTAGTGCCCTGCCAACAAGCAGGGCGCTTTCCATGGACAGCAGGTGACACTTGCAAACGAAAGTATAAAAAAGAAAAGGAAAAAAGGAGCTGCATCTGACCAGAATATTGGTTTCTTTCGTGTTCTGTCTTTTTTTTTGCTTTGTTTTTCGTTTTGCTTTCCACGGAGTTGTTGCGCCCAAAGAGTTGTTGCAATTGACAGGGCTCCAATCTCACATGTAGTCAAGATTCTGTATCCAGCTGTTTTTGCGTCCATAGAGTTGTTGCATTTTTTAAACTTTTTTTCTTTTTTTTCTTTTTGTTTTTCGGAGAGCGTGTTTTGCCGAGGGGTGTAACGCCCTCCAGCTGCTTTAAAGTCTCCCACCAGTTGTTTTTTAAACTTTTTTCCTTTTGTTTCGTTTTTTCAATTTTTTTCTTTCAT
Organism: Chara braunii; assembly: GCA_003427395.1. Classification (NCBI taxonomy): domain Eukaryota; kingdom Viridiplantae; phylum Streptophyta; class Charophyceae; order Charales; family Characeae; genus Chara; species Chara braunii. Next base: position 686,846 of record BFEA01000640.1, read on the forward strand.
TTCCGTAGAGATCCAGAAAAGAAAATACAATGGGACCCAGGGTCGACAAAACTCGGTGCGCAGTGAAATTCAGGGTTGGTAAAAACAGGTTCGGAGGTAGTGGTGGTTTAAGGGCTCGTCGTGCAAGGGTCAATTTGGGATCATGCAAGGGTTAATGTGCATTATGCAATGGTTAATTGTGCTATCTGGTGTGTTCTCTCTCTCTCTCTCTCTCTGTGAATGGCTGAATGTAAAACATGACTGCAGGCATTTTGCTATGCGTTGAGCCCAAGTGACAGGAGTGAGTGGCGAGAGCGAATACAGACAGAAGCGGAACATTTCCTTGATGTATCGAGTCTGGATGCGGCCGCAATTGCTCGTCGGATCCAATCAGATGGAATCCAGATTCTAGTGAACTTGAACGGTTACACAAAGGTGAGATCCTGCTCTTGTTTGATGCTTCGAAGCAGCGTCCTCGTTGGGATGTCACCTGAAGACATTTATTCAATACACTCATCAATAACTGTTAGGAGTTATGGTGTTTTAGCAGGTTGTGAAGTGCAGGTCACCTACCCAACATGGCTGGGTGCATTTTCTTGGTTGCTCTGTCCTTCTGTATTTGGTGCTGATACTCGCAGGTAAAGCATGATGCAGGCGAAAGCTATCAGAATGCTTTAGGGGTTTTGGATTGTAAATGCAATTATTAGGTGCTCTTACTTGCAGGTAAAGTGTGCTGCAGGTGAAAGCTATCAGAAGGCTCTAGGGGGTTTGGATTGTCAATGCAGTTTAGAAGAAGATTGTCTTATGGATTGTGTGTCTGTTGGAGAGTCTGTGAGGTATCCTTGACTCAATGATGACCGGGGAAGTGTCAAAAAAGCTGGGGCATTAAGAGGGGAACATCTGGAAAGCTTTTAAGAGGTGGGAAGATCGATTTATATATCGGTTGACTCAATTACGACTGGAGAAGTGTCAAAAAATCTGGGGCATTAAACCACCAGTACTTGGCCCAGCTATCAGCCGCGGCGCTTTCCCGTTAACGCGCCGCGCCTTTAGGGCTTCGGGGTACTGGACCTCAATGGCTGGAAGCGCCAGCCAAAACAATTTCGAAACGGTACCCTGGCGCTTGCGCGAAAATCGGCGCGCAGGGGCATTCCAGGCTCGGCATCGATAGCTGGGCCAAGTACTGGTGGTTTAAGAGGGGAACATCTGGAAAGCTTTTAAGAGGTGGGAATATTAATTGATATATCGGATTGTGCTTCTTGCCCAGGTGGGATGCATTCTGAAGGACGTTACTGAAAAACGTTTTAGTGCGTTTTCTAAAATTGTCAATAGAAAGAAAAACATGTTTCTAAAATTGTCAATAGAAAGAAAAACGTGCAGGCTAGCATCTTTAATGTTCCTGTCTAAAAGTTGTGAATAGATCAGAGCACATTTTTTCCCTAATATAAATAGGAGAGAACAACATGCAGGTGTTCCTAGGGACATCTGTTAAATTGGAGTGATCAAGAGAAGGCTAGCATGAGTGTGCAAGGATGACATGCAGAAATCGAGAGAGGGCCCAAAAAAAAAAAAGCAAAAAAAAAACACAGGTTAATCTCTGTGGAACAGTAGAGACTCGAGAGATGAATGGCTGTTGGATGTTAATGATGTGGAATGTCTGTTTTGGATGAATGTGCATGCAGGGAGCACGCAATGAGATCTTTGCACTGCAACCGGCACCGATTCAAGTGTCATATATGGGATTTCCATCAACGACTGGTGCCTCCTACATCCAGTACCTTATAACCGACGAGGTAAGTCGGTGGTCGACATTTAACAGGTTCTCTGAGCTTGTGGTGACGTGGCTCTTATAACTTATATTACTTATATTAGCCTGCACTGCCACACGGCTATCTGTAAGGCTTCAGGCCTCATTGAGCCCCAAAACGCTGCCCAGTGCCCATGCAAAATGCCGGGAGAGAAGTGGGGCTTTCTTTGTTTTGAGACTTCGGTGTCCAGCTCGTTCATAATTGGTGTGTTCTCGGCTTTCGTGATTCTGGTTTCAACTTGGCTCACCCATGCGAGGTCTTCCATGAGCTTTTCGTTTTTGGAAATTTTGCGTTTTTCTCATAGGGTAACTTTTTATTTCTCTTGAAACCTGCTGGTATGTCCTGAGTCTGCTAACAGGTGTCATTTCTGGTGATAGGTTTCTGAAACCTGCTCATAGGCCTTGAGTATGCTGATAAAGAGATCATATTCTTCAGTCTCGGAACCTGTCATACAATGTATTTGCTATTTATTGACTGGGCATTTGCTTTTGACGCTTCCAAGCGGAGGAGGTGGATGCAGGTCGAGCCCACGTTCTTGTTTGAGATATGTAGAAGTGTTCCATGTGATCGGCACAAAATTTGATGGAGAGGCATGAAGTCGTCTTGGGACTATTTGCTTGGTCATTAATCAAGTTCAGAGCATGCATGCTCAGACTACTGTCTTTTCCTGAATATAACGCTCGGTCGTTATGGCCGTAATTTGGGCAATTTTCTGTCCAGATGCGAGGATAATTCCTGGGTGCTATATTCGGGTGAAGACGGTAGGTAGGACTTTTGAGAGGGCCCTGATAAGTTTTGGGAAGCTGCGGCTGCTGTGGGTGAGGGCTGGGGATCCGCTCGGTGGTGAGGGCTGGGAATCCACTTCTAGAATACTTGTTGGACATTGGGTGTACTCATGCTAGGGGACATCCTGGACTGATTTCGGCTATTAACTGCGGTAATGGATCCTCTGACCACAGTAAACTCTCTGGCAGGGCAACGAAGTCTGAACCGGGTGTAAGTTTCATACCTGGTTCTGAGCGTCAACACTGACGTTTTGTATTTCTGTGTTTGTTTCTATATTTTTGTCTTCTGAAAGATCGTATCTCCACCAAGATATGCACACTACTACTCTGAGAAGCTGGCTTACCTGCCGCACTGCTACTTCGTTAATGACTACAAACGGGTATGCTCTCCTTTTCCGAGCGCCACGTCCTGCCCTTTCCTATATCGATTTCACAAAGTGATGTCATCTCCTCTTCGCATTCTTGCATTCGTGCAGGCATCGACTACATAGTGCAAAGCAGGTCTCTTGGCTTACAGACATTTCATGAATCCTATTCCGGCAACAACTAGTGCTCAGTAGAGGAAAGCATGAATCGAGGAACGGCCCTGCTGAGTGTGAGGTTTAGCGCGGATGAAAGTTCAGGGTTGTTGTGCGTACAGAGAAGACTAGCGTGGCTCTGCTGCAAAAGGACAATACGCATGAATCGAGGAACGGCCCAAATTCCTTCAAAAAGAGCAAGCACGTAAATCGGGAGATGGCTATAAGAGTGGTAAGAGTACAAGCTGCCTAGAAGTTTGGAAAAGGCAACTGCGGATCTGCCTTTAGGATCGACCTTTTGGCAAAAAAGGCATCTGTTTTACGTCAGATATGCTCACTTTGCATAGCCCATCTTCAAAGCATGATCCACCTTTTTTGGAAAACGAAAAGGCAAAAAAAGGAGAAATGATGTGGACCAATGGGAGTGAGGGGAGGATGGATCCTCTCCCCATTCCCGTCGCCGCCATATCCCATCCTCGAAGCATGATCTGCCTTTCTGGGAAAACGAAAAAAAAAGAAAGAAGAAATGACGCTCATTTGACCTTGTGCTTGGCCTCTGTTTGACGAAATGCGAATGTCAAACAGCAGCTTCAAACCCAAAATGCTGTCTTCGAGTAAAATAACTGGGGGAATGATTATGTTCTATTGCTCACTGGGATGAAGAAGGGTGTAGACGGGATGGAGTGCCCTGCCCAGACAAGACACAACCACCTCTAGTGAAGAGCCTTTTCCAGATATCTGTGGTTCTCTTATATGGTGGTACATCCGACGCAAAGCGTCTGCTCTGTCGAGTCCACCACTGTGGATACCAAGTCGGCGAATATGTCCTTGCAGAGACTGAGGAGGAGCATAATTAGAGGAGTATTCAGAGTTGCTATGTGTGCTGTATGGAGGAAGACAGCAGTTGACTTGTCCCCTAAACAATTTCAATGCGGGTGTGTGCTTCTCTTTCTCTGTCGCAGTGCAATATGGATGTATTGGACGCGAACAAACTTCCGAAGCGTTCCGACTATGGTCTTCCAGAAGACAGAGTGCTGTACTGCTGCTTCAATCAGCTTTACAAGACAGATCCAAATATTTTTGCCAGATGGTATGCATCGCGTTTTCAGCACTCTCGTTTCCCTTAGCCCTTTGCTCGAAGAAGATTCTACTTGCATATTCCCTTATGATTCTGGAGTGCCCTTACGGCAGCGGAGTACAGCTCTTGAGACTTGTGACATGCACATGCGCAAACTGGGAGGAACTTAGGACAGGCTATCTGACAGTCTTATCCTCCCTCAAGGGGCTATCAATGCTGGTGTGGTGTCCTGCAGCCTAGACTGAAGGACGCTTGAAGTGGATAGCACTGACTATTTTGGTATTCAAGTTGCCGGTTAGTTGGAACCACATTTGCATTCCCTAAATGGAGAGGGAGTGAGGGCCATCAGGATCTATTTTCAACGTAAAAATAAAAGTCATTTAAAAATGAAAAATCTGTATGAAATTTATGGTATACCAGGTATAGATGGTGATGCAAATTCTATTGTATATCCATTGTACAGAGAACAATTGAACAATTGAGGGTAAAGCGTGAGCAGTGACTTATCCCTCTGACCACGTGCTGCACCGACAAATGGATTGTTTTGTGCATGTGCATGTTTTGACCTGCAGCCACAATTGAGGGTATGATCCCAAATACGAGCAGGTCAACCGCACAGTCAGTTTTGTCCGTAGTTATCTTATTTCTGTTGCTGTTGTTGGAGGTTTTGCTGAACGCGTTGTTGTTGCCTTATTCCTCCTCCTTGTGTGCTACTCTAGGTGTAACATCTTGAAGCGTGTGCCGAACAGCGCCTTGTGGCTTCTGCGATTCCCAGAGTCCGGAGAGAGCAGATTACGTGCAGGTTCGTGAATTTGTGGAAATCACCTTGTTGATTGTGCATGTGATGCTGTGTGCTCCCCAACCGAACCCAGAGTTGTCAATTAGGGATTGCGTGAATCTCGCCTGCGACAGAAGGTGGGATTGCATTAAGGTAATCTCGCCTGCGTTGGCAGGACGCTCTCTTAGGGGAGTGGAAAAGTTTCGCAAGAATAGGAGTGAAAAAGATTTGCAAGACTCAAGAATCAGAAGGAAAGAGGACACCTGAGATTCTGACTCCTTGTGGTTGAATGTGACTGTTGATAAACAGATCACCGGTTCAAGTCCTGGTGTAGAGTCTTGCATGAATATGACAATGCCAAGTCAATCGAAGGTGGTTTTCTATGGAAAGCAGTAAACACTGGGGGGCGGGCCACCTTTTCTTTCTTTTTTTTATACAAGTTTTGGATGCCCCTCCTTTCACTATGCATTTGGAAGGTGGAGGATTTCTGCTTTGCTAACTTCTTTTCTTTCTTGGACTCTGTCATTGGCAGCGGCCATGCTGCATGGCGTGAAAGCGGACCAGCTGTACTTTACAGATGTTGCCTTGAAGCCTGATCATCTGAAGCGCAGTGCCCTGGGTGATGTTTTCCTCGACACGTGAGTTGCTGTATTCACTCTAGTTTCTCTTCTCACCCTCTAGACGACCATTGCAAAGTTGGATGTGATGCTGCATATAAGACGTCATGGGCTGCTATCACTGTTTGAATTGTTGCCTCTCTAGCTTCTGTTCTCATTGTCGAAACGACCATTGCAAAGCTGGATGTGATGTCCGTATAAGCCGACCATTGCAAAGCTGGATGTGATGTACGCATAGGACCATTGCAAAGCTGCTGCCTGCGATGTGCATATTGCAGAGCTGCATGTGATGTGCGTATACGCTGTCATGGACTATCAATGTTTGAAATGTCGCCTCTGTGGTCTCTGTTCTCATTGTTGAAATGACCATTGCAAAGCTGGATGTGATGTTCGTAATACTGTGACTCCCATAGAAAGTACGTAATGAATGTGTGCTACTACATAACAAGTGTCATGTAGAGCAATGTCAAGACCAGAATTAGCTAATACAATTCCAGTAAGTCCTCCTATGGTAAACAAGAAGATGAATCCTACAGCGAATAACATGGTGTTTTTAATTGTATTGAACCTCCCCACATAGTGGCGATCCAACTAAATATCTTGATTCCAGTTGGCACCGCTATAATCATGGTTGCTGGGAAAGCGGACCATTTCAAAGCTGGATGTTATGTACACGTATGGGCCAACCATTGCAAATCTGCATGGAATGTGCGTATAAGCCAACCATTGCAAAGGTGCATGTGATGTGCGTATAAGCCGTCATGGACTGGATGCTACTATCACTGTTTGAATCAGGGCTGGTCCCCGGATGGACCGGGGACCCCTACCCCATCTGCGGTCCTCCTGGTTGGACCGGCCAGTGGTCAGGGCCGGCTCCCTCCGGGTTGCCCCCAGTGCATTTTTGCTAGGGCCTGAATTTTCTTTTTTTTGCCGGCGCATGTCTTCCCGAGGCCTCGTGGGGGTGGGCCCTGCCCCTCAACTTCGAAACCCAGTCCTGTAGGACCGGATTTTAAAAGTCCAAAAAGTGGCCAATCTTGGCCGCCGATTGTCGCAGATCAGCGGCAAAGATCGGCCAGGACCCCATTTCCTAAGAAAAACGGGCAGAGGATATCCCGCAGTGGAGAGCCACCACACATTTTTCTTAAGATGTGGGTCGGGTAGGCCCCTTCTCCAATTTGTCATCTTGTGGTCCAACGGACCAGTTACCATTGGCAACATCTGATTCTCTTTCATCCTCAGCCACGAGGGGAACACTATGTTTGTGACGAGGCTCTGCTGAGATTATATCCTTCTGCAACGCCCCTGCCATCTGTGCAAGCCGTCCGAGGTGCAAGCCCAAGAATGGACGTAAGTTGCTTGAATATGTTAATAGTAACCCCCTGAATATGTTAATAATAACCCCCTGCCCCCCTCTGGAAGCCCCCTGAAAAATATTGCACCTCGAAAATTTTATTGTGGGTTCCAACAGCTCTTGAAGAGCGCAGTCGGAATCTGCTGAAAAAGAAAAGAAAAAAAGAGATATTTGGGCACTTTTTTTCAAAACCGGTTTCCCGGTTCACCCCCCCCTGGGCTGGTACGGCTCCGGTTGGACCAGGGTAGCTCAACTGGCCGGTTGCTGGCCCAGCACTGGTTTGAATTGTTTAAAACTTCCGGATCTCCCTTAAGTTGTATGTTTCGTTGTTGCGCTATGACTGCGATGCCTGTGACATTTTGCGCTATGGCTGTGATGCCTGTGATGTTTACATTTCCGTATGTGGAGGTCCACTGGAGGTTATTCTTCGTGTGTTTAAAATTTAAATCCTTCAGAGTCAGGAGAGCTTGCTCACATGGATGTGGAGAAAGGCGATGTCTTGTATCCACACTTGGATGTCTGTGTTTGGCACCACTATTTTTCGGGGGCTTCTTGTTGACATGTGCGTTCATGTGTGCTTTCATACTGGATGATGTTTTTGACAGCCCTCTTTGCAATGCACACACAACAGGGACAGATGTTCTCTGGGCTGGGTGCCCGATGGTGACATTGCCTCTTGAGAAGATGGCTACTCGCGTTGCATCGTCCTTATGCATCGCGGCAGGATTGAAAGAGTGTGTGGTTTCAAGGTACGGTCTCGCTGATGGAATTGTAGACATCCCATTTCTTTTTTTCTTTTCTTTTCTGTAGAATCGGCGGCGGTCTTTGGATATCATTGAACTGAGTGCTCCAAGGTAATTCACACAATATTTCATTTGTCTGTGTCCAGTGGCTTGAGTCTGTACTTCAACAGTGCAGCTCAACAGTGCAGCCAGTTGGTGGAACCGTAGACAGTCTTTGAATACATTGGACGTCGTTTTCACTTTTTCAATTGCAAATATATTTTAATTTTGCACGATTCAACACAATGGAGTTGGTAGTCAGAGGTGCTGTACTCGCCAGTGTTTGATATGCCACACATGTGGGGGTTCATGTCCTCGTTATTAATTGCATTTGAGATTATGGTTTTTTAGAGGCAAGGAATGTATCCAACCTGTCTTGCGTGTTTGGCACGTTGTTGGAGAGTATTGTTTGTACGGAACCTGGAAAAAAGTGGTGTGTACCTGGGACATCTGGACGCGCAACAGATTGAACCTGGCCACCCAGGATAGGTCTTCCTGCATGCCCAGGTTACTGACGGCGAGCGCACCACAAAGTGGATTGATGGCGAATAAGAAAAAAAAAAAAAACAAGAAAGAAATTACACTCAAATAGAACAATTTTGTCCATTGGACCCTTCGTGTTTTGTAACAACTAGGAATAACAAAACACCAAATTTGATAACTGAAAAAAGGAAAACAAAAAAAAAGGGTGAAGCTTAGGGAAATTTGCATATATGTTTTCAAAGCTTCAGTCATTTGTGTGTGTGCAAATAAATGATGGTTTTTCTATGCGTAGAACAAGAAGAGGTTTAGCTAATAGAAAAACAAATTAAAAGTTGCGAGAGAGATTTGACAATTTTCTATTGGGGCGCAGAAACTACGTATTGCAATCATTGTTGGGCTTCTCCGCTGTTCATCCATATTGCCGGAAATACGTTTTAGTTTCACAAATTTTGTTGCGATTGAAGAGGAAATGTGTGGATAAATATCAACCTGCACAATCAACCTGCAGGATATGGAACTGACCTGTGTAGCATTGCGTTTTTGCTCGGTGACTGAACGCGAACGAGTGCGAAAACCCTCTGAACGTGAGTAAGCGCCAAAGTGATCTGAACATTTGTGGATGAACGAGAACATACAATATTAAAAAAATAAAATAAAAGTTTCTTAGAAAAATCTGAAAAACAAAATGTTACGTCTTTTCTTTTTTTTGCCTTGTTTCTCTAGTATAATTTCATTTCGATATTGAAGACCCTTAAAAAAAAAAGTTTCGTAGAAAAATCTGAAAAACAAAATGATATGTACAGTTGCCAAAATAATAATGCAAACCACATTTGCCTGGGAGGTATGTAAAATAGAGGGCGCCTAATGGCAGGCTTTTCTGAATTTGGTGCTGTGCTGTGGCTTTCTTGCAAACATGTGCAACGTCTCAGTTGTGCTTGGCGAAGAAGCCTGAAGAGATGAGTCGTGTTTGGCGATGCATCTTCTCACCCAAATAGAATGCGCGGGCATTATCGCTGTATCTGGACTGGAAGGTCTCCCCTATACAGCTGTAGTGACCGGGCATTCTATTCGGCTGAAGACAGTAGCGGTTTGAGGGGTGATGGTAGCTCTTTATATTTGGTGGACTAAACTTTGGGAAGTGGAAAAGTGATATGCTTGGACTGATTGTGCTCCATATGAATGTTGCAGTGAGGAAGAGTATGAAGAAAGAGCAGTTATGCTTGGGCTGAATGCGGATTTCCGGTATTTGCTGAAGAGGAAACTGAGGAATGGGAGGCTCACATGTCCACTGTTTGATACACAGCGATGGGTCAGTTACCGAATTCCATGCTTGGATTCCCTTTACCCTTTTGTGGTGGAGCCAATTTGCATCTGTTCAAGCGGTGGAACTCACGATGTTGTACTGCAAGTATGAAGTTATCGGGTTCAAGTCTGATCATCACCAAACAGCTTTCCCTGTGAGCACATGTAACTAAGGTGGTAGAATATTCCCTTTGATAAGTCCATCCGTAGGCTCCGACTTAAATTTGACTTTCAATTTTGGACCTCGACACCCAGCTGCTCGTGGTGTTTTAAGATTAGTTTTGGAAATGAATTTAGAAGCGGTGAAACGGAGAATCAATTCATCTAGCTGAGACTGGCTCACCGCGATTCGGAGTCTGAGCTTCTTACTGACGTGTGTAATACGCTTTGTAGGTTTGTACCCCTAGGTCATCCTGAAGGTTGATCTCCCTGTTCCCCCTCCCCCACCGAGCTTTGCCATCATCTGATCTGTGTTGTGAGGAAATTGAATCGTTTCGTAAGCTCCCAGTGCGATATCTTTGGATTTCCCTAGACTATTAAAATCGCTAGTGTCACAAATCTGAGGTCCGGGCCGTCGTTGGTCCTACCGGCGCACGTCGTGGATCGACGCTGGAAAGTAAGAAATGTGCGATGTGGGTCGTAGGGCTTTGCTGGACCGACGGGCCAGATCAATGCGATCATCGAAAGAATGTAACAAATCTGTGATCTGGGCCGTCCGGACCTACCGAACCGACGGCTGGATCGACACGGTGTTCTGATCTTAAGACCACATCAATCCTGGCCGACGAGCATGTAGAGCCTGGTGCAAATCGCAGCTTTGTGACTGGGTCCCGCAGCTCGGGTCCCACAGCCAGTTTGAACGCGGTGCGGCGCAGCTTCGCTTTGAAAGTGAAACAGGCCAACGGAATCAGTTTCTCTTTCGTCGTGAAGCATTGTTTTAAGAAAGCGCCCGTCGCCCATCGTCGTTTGTTTTGAGAAAGTGCCTGTCTAAACGCCCGTCTTTGTCGTGAAGCTCTCTCTCTCTCTCTCTCTCTCTCTCTCGGTTGAGCAGTTGGCCCGTGGGGAATGTGGGCGGCCTGGCCCTTGGGGGATTGTGGTGGGCCCGCTGATGGTATGCATTGGTGGAACGTTGACACATGAAAACTGCTCGAAGATGGGAGACTTGAGGTCAGTGGCCACTTCCCTCTTCCACCCGCTTCTCACTCCCTCCATCCGCCTCCGTCTCTCTCTCTCTCTCACACACACACATCACTCCGACTCGTGATGAGTCGATGAAAGTCCGATGAAACAGTCTGGTACAGTCATGCTTTTTTTGAGTGTATAGCGAATATGACAACGCACACAGCCCGCGCACCTTCCTCGGCCAGCGCTAACGCTGCCCCTCCGCCGGGTTTCCGCTCACCTCTCTCATCTCTCTTTGTGTGTGTGTGTGTGTGTGTGTGTGTCTGTCCATAACCAGTGCACCCCACTCCCCCAGTGCCCGCCCGCACCATCCTCTCCTCACGTAAGGAAAAGAAAGAACTACATCCTCTCTGCCCGGCCCCCCCCATCCGTCGGTGCTCCCCCCACCTCCCCTGTGCTATGTACCTCTCTCTCTCTCTCCCTCTCTCTCTCTCTCAACTCCCACTCCTCCACTCTGCGCTCTGCTGGTGCTCCCTGTCCGCTCCTCCACTCCGCCCACGCTCCAGCTCTGAAGCTCCTCTTCCACTCAGCCGCTCCGTCCCCCCCCCCTCTCACCGACCCTGCTTAGAAAACAAAAACGCCCCCCCTCGACCCGTGCTCCCCCATCCCCTGCGCTCTGCGCCTCCCTTAATCTCTCTCTCTCTCTCTCTCTCTCTCCAAACCTTCCGCTCCTCCACTGCGCTCTGCTGTGGCTCCCTCTCCACCTTCCACGCCTCCACTCTGCCCACGCTCCAGCTTCGACGCCCTGCCCCCTCCGCCCGCCAAAACAGAAGAGAATCTCTTGGGAAAAAATAAAAAAGGCTTTCAAAAATCAAGCAGCATTACAACAACTGCATCTACAACAATGCACAGGTGAGCTTCAACTCCACATCGACCCCACCCACCCCCGAAAAAAAGGAAGAAACCCCGTGCATGTTCTCAATTTTCCCCCTTTTTCTTTACGAGCGAAGCGGCAACAGGTATCCTAGTATCGTTTTTGTTATTTCTTGGCGGGTCATGGATCATATATTATAATGATCAGAACAAAATTCAACAAATACTACTCTGATGTTAGACAAAAGACGGAGAGTGGTATGGCCATTGCCCCTTTTTTTTTTTCTGTTTTCATTCTTTTCATTTTTTCCCTAGGTTACCAATGGTCCGGGGGCCGGTCGTCTCCCCCGGACGTCTCCCCCATACGTCCGGTACCCCGGTCGTCCGGGAAAAGAAGTTTTTTTTTTTGTAAAAAATATATATATATATATTTTCGGTTTTCGATTTTTAACTCATGATTGACTGCGGATTTGAACATGACTCCAAGGCAAAAGTTGCTTGTATTGTTATGTTACATAACATATTGTTTTTTCAGATTTTTCTGAGAACTTTTTTTCCGGTCAGACGTCCGGTCGGACATCCCGGACGGTCAGGGGGGTCCCGGACTTCCGATCCAACAACCTAGTTTTTTTCCCTTGCTTTTTTTTTTTTTTTTGGTTCCCCTTTCGCTGTGATTGTTGCTGCGTGCCTTTTGCACAGCTGATTAAAATGATCAGATACTAAAAGGACCAGAACAGATGTTTGTGAAGATGGCTTTATTCACCCAACTTTCACGCGAGGCTTTTGGAGGGGGCTTATTTGGTGTGTTCGATAACTCTGCCCTAAAACCTAGTATGTTTTGTGTCTGCTTGTATGCAGGTTTGCAACCTGGAGAGAGTTCTATTCAACATGTGGAGACTGCATTGTAATTGTGAACCACCTCAGTCATTTAAGGTCACCGAGGACGAGGAAGCCTTCCCACGAGAGTGATGTCACTGGAGGCTGGATGCCCGTGCTTGTCCACAGCACATTGTGAAGGGTCCTTGCTTGCTGATGGTGTGTGTTTGCTAGTTTTCAGGTGGGCTGTCAAGCATGTAGGATGGGGCTGTGTTGGGAAACAGGTGGTGATCTTGAGAAGCGAGATGGCAGACACTGGTGTGTGTTTGCTAGTTTTCAGGTGGGCTGTCAAGCATGAAGGACGGGGCTGCGTTGGGGAACAGGTGGTGATCTTGAGAAGCGAGATGGCAGACACTGGGGGAATGTCCAGAACGAGGGGTGATTTCCAAACTCGTCCGCTAACTGCCAGCAGAACCCGTGTAAGTGGCTTCAACTTGTACAGTCTTTTATCCCTTATGGATCAAAGACAGGATAAACTGCTGAAGACATTTGCTTGTCTACCGATAACAGGGTAGGCATTTGAGAATGGCCCCATGGTGGTGGGAGGGTATAAGGAATCCCAACAAAATATGTGATTCTCCAGCCGCTGCAATGACAGGACGAGGGTTTCGCTGTGCATCTGCCTTTGGGAAGATGATAGGATGAACCCTGCCTGTATAACATTTCCTTTGCATTGACAACAGGGCAAGAGTCCACTTGTGATCTGTTTATGTGGTGGTGAACTCCCTTCTGATTTGGAGTTGTTGCTGCGCATTGAACGTGATTGACCAGGGTATCATTTCAGGGAGGGCTGTGGGCGGCGTGTTCTCAGATTATTGTGATAGGATAGAACAGTCGTAGATCAGGCCATTGAGGAGGAAATACGGGATCGTGCTTGGAAGTGGTCTTTCTTGGGGTGATGGGGCAGGTTCGCTGAAAGCTGAACTTCACGGGGGTGGATCGAAGATGTGTGTGGGCATTTGTTTCACCGCCGAAAGCTTACCTTCGTCAGGGTGGATGGTTTCGGGCATGGCTTCGGGCAGGCGTTTGTTTCACCGCCTTCGTCAGGGTGGATGGCTTCGGGCATGGCTTCGGGCGCAGGCGTTTGTTTCAGCTGCTCCCAGTCAATGAAGCACCCTAAGGTGGGTTGTACTATGCCGAATGCCATCTGAACAGCATCCTTTTGAAGTCTTCCAGTAACCCCTTTTGAAGTCTTCCAGAAGAAAGGAAGCGTCCATTGGCATCTGAACAGCATCCTTTTGAAGTCTTCCAGTAACCCCTTTTGAAGTCTTCCAGAAGAAAGGAAGCGTCCATAGCGTGCGGTTGGTATGGCAATTGCAGTCAGTTTGTGCAGGGAGGCAAGTGTTTATGTATGCAGCAGCACTAAGAGGAAATAGGGATCATTGTGTGCATTGGCTGTGTACGTGTCGGAGATCTTTTTGAAGTCGTCTTTGATAGCAACTGCATGCGTTGCAGTTGGGTGGACTGCAGCTGCAGATGATGCGGTTAAAGGACATACATACTCGCATGGTCCCCCATTTGGGGGGATCAATTCAAGGTGAGTGTCCTCAGTTTAATCAGGTGGAAGATGTGTGTACACAAAAAGATCGTCCAGGTGAAGGTAATGTGATCTGATAGCTGCATTTATCTGTACCCTTTTCACAATTGCGGTCTAGCCAATCCTCTTATCTATGTGATGCCTAGAATGCATGGAGTCCCTTTTTAACCCTTCTTGCATTTAGTTCATTCTTGCGTTGTGGTCTACACAGTTCTCTATCTATATGATGCCGTGAGTCCGATTGTTTTGGCGAAGTGGAGTCGCAGTGAGGGCCATCTTAAAGGGCGCACTTGCATTTAGTCCGTTCTTGCGTTGTGGTCTACGCAGTTCTCTATCTATATGATGCCCTGAGTTCGATTGTTTTGGCGAAGTAGAGTCGCAGTGAGGGCCATAAAGGGCGCGCTTACATGAGGATGTGACTGGATCTGATCTCGAGCGCAGCCAGATTCAGTATACAAATCCAAGTTAGAGTGTTTGTGGAATTCATGTCTATCCAGTGCGTTCTTCCAGTCTGGTTTCAGTGGGTCTCTGTCTATACGCTGAATTGGGGTGTGGTTAGTACATGTTCCCACTAGTACTTCGCTGGATGTTTCCAACTCATTCTGCAAAAACCAGGTGTGCGTATGGCCTTGTAGCTGGCAACGTGCGCATACATGGGAAGATCAGGGTAGTGGATGAAGTGTGGTTGTAGCGATTGTGTGAGAAGGCAACCGCCGAGTTGTTGTAGGGGGACTGGACACATCTGTTGTCAGTCAAGTGATAACAGTCAGCCGACAGAGAACTTGATCTGGTTTGCCCCAAGACTGCAGGTTGCGGCGAGGGGAGTGAGCGCAGCTCGGCATCAGTTTGGCTTTTTGCCGGGGAGGGTTGTCAAGCGCAGCAAGCACAGAGTGTTCAGGGATGTTGGAACAACCACGAGAGCTGTGAGCGCTCTGAGGAAAGTTGGCTTGTGAGTTCAAGAGCTCTGATGAAGATTTGCGGAGAAGCTTTCCAAGAGTGGAGAACCTGTCGAACGCAGCAGGCACAGGTAACGAAGGGGGGAAGGGCACGATAAGGAATGACTGAAGTTTCTGTCCAGGAAATGGAATGACACTTGTCCCACATTGTTCGTCCGGGGGAATGGTTACTATGTTCCAGCAGCGGCCTGTCGGAGAGTTTTGCAAGCTTGAGGACTCCCTAGTATAGACTGGGAGCAGTGACTCTCTTTTTTGTATGTGTGTGTGTGTGTGTGTGTGTGTGTGTGTGTGTGTGTGTGTGTGTGTGTGTGTGTGTTTTGTTGTTTCCTGAATTGCTTGTAGATTGGCTCTTGGTTTGAAGTGTGGCTAGTAGTATGTAGACCTGCAGATCTGAATTGACTTTTTTTTCTGCATTTTCTGTGTAGACTGTTGCAGTGTCGTTTATGCAGTAATAGTGAGAAATGTGTAGTTGGTGAGATCTTCAGCCGCCGGCCTAGACGAAACAGAAAGGAAGGCAAAGTGGTTCTTCAGGCAAAGTGGTTCTTCATCTTGCCTCCCTTTTGCTTCTCTGCAGGATCAACGTGTCTAGTAGTATGTAGACCTGCAGATCTGAATTGACTTTTTTTTCTGCATTTTCTGTGTAGACTGTTGCAGTGTCGTTTATGCAGTAATAGCGAGAAATGTGTAGTTGCTGAGATCTTCAGCCTCCGGCCTAGACGAAACAGAAAGGAAGGCAAAGTGGTTCTTCAGGCAAAGTGGTTCTTCATCTTGCCTCCCTTTTGCTTCTCCGCAGGATCAACGTGTCGCCCCAGCAAAGTGAGACAAAGCATATTCTTTTGTACAGTCCCCAGTATTGCCTTGTGCAGTGCTGAGGGAGATTTTTCATGCAGCAGCTGCATAATTGCTGCTTCCGATTGGCCACCAGGTAGGCTTCCTCTCTCTTTTTCCCTCCTCTCTCCATCGATCAGGCACAACCCATTCTTCATCGGCGTGTCTGCACTCTGTTGTAGGGAATGCTCCGTGTCTGTGTGGAGTTGATAGTCGATGCCTGCCCATTTAGCCATGCTCCTCTAACACTTCTTTTCCTCCCCATGGCTTGGGTGTGGAGCCCTTTCATGATACGGGCTCCGTGCCAATCTTTTGCCCTCGTCCGCTTGTGTAAGTCTGTACTCATCGTAGTTGTGCAGCTGATTCTTTGGTGTTTGGTTTTTCGATCCCTTGCCCCTCCCTTCCCACTGGCCCCTCCTCCCCCATGTGTAGCTCGAGTGTATGCTGTTTACTTTGTGTAGTTTAGGCTGGAGAGATCTCCTCTATTCTCTTTATGTGCAGTAGCTGGAGACATCTATTTTCTTTCCCTTGTGTAGTTTAGGTGAGTTTTAACTTTCTGAAGTTTGTCTGATCAATCTTCAGCCTTCCTGTTCAGCAGTTGGACATGCACATCGTCGTCTGCGGTGCCGGCTTTTGTGACTGTGGAAGAAGCTGCGGTGCCGGCTTTTGCGACTGTGGAAGAAGCTGCTTCTACAAGTTCTGTTGATCAGAAGAACGGGCATGGCTACTGTCTAGGTGTGCAAATCCTGTAGACACGAAGACCAGTGTGGGAAATAAAGGGGTCTTGGCTGGGTTATTTCAGCCTGTGTCAGGGCTGACAGGACTGTTTTTGAAAGGAAGACGGTTTTCCCCGCAGACTATTTTCGTAGTGTGATACCTCCATTTGCTGGTGATTTGATTTGTCTCCGCTTTTCCTCTTCCACCTCACCTTGTCCATCTCCCCTCTACCCCCTCGTTCTCGCCTCCAGCTTAATCGGTTCCTACAGTGGACATAATGTGTGTATGCTGCTTTTGACTTTTAGCTACAGTGCCTGCCACCTGTCAATGTTTGATATGCGTTCTATCACCTCCTCCTCTCTCTTATGTGAGTGCTACGGCCTTTAGATATGTGAGCTGACCGGCACCAGGTGACTCAGAATTATTTCATTGCATTCATCCAGGTCCATCAGGATTCGAACTGGGGTCTGCATTTCAACCGGTCATGGGTGTATTGACTAAGCTGGGGCCATTGGTAGTTGGCATGTTTCTACTTAATGTGAAATTGCGTTCTGTTCTTTACATGGTGAGTCTCTCTTTCTCCTTTCTCCATCTTCTTTTCTTTTTTCGTTCTTTTTTTTTTTAGGTCAAGGTTGTTGTAGAGGTTGGATGCCAGTCTTCGTCGTCGGCCCTTCGGTTATTCAGATGGTCTGTGGAGGTCCCTATTCCTTATGTGACTCCCTCCCAAGCCTCCCCTCATTATTTCTCCCTGGCACATCCATACTCCCACAATTGTACCTCAGCGTGTATCATCAGGATAATCACCCTCCTATCATCTCAATGCGGGTGGCCTGGCAAGACAGTGACACCAGGGCTAAGCCGGATCGACCCAGCTCTGCCCTGATTGAAGCATAGTCAGCCGAGCCCTACAGTTTGGGAACTTCGAGCGCCACCTTCTTCCCCTGAAAAGCGTAGTCGGATGAGACCTACAGTTTGGGTACTTCGAGCGCTATTCATCTGGAAGAACAACGTATACTCAAAGAAGTACGTCGAGAAGTTTCCGGACTAGCATTATACAACTTACGGTCTTCTTCCCCCGAATACGACGCTCGGTCATTATAGCTGTATGTAGACTGAAAGATGCCCTAAATTCAGCTATGAAGACCGTGCGTTGTATTCGGGGGAAGAAGGTAGGCATAGATGTTCTTCTGCAAGTCCCATTCATTGTTCTGCTTGTATCTTGTTGTGTTCTTCATTATATATACCATTGTTGGTGTAATTGCAGCGTAGAGTTTCTAGCTTATTATCGGTAGATGTACGGCCACCATCTGTGCCTCTACCTATAGACAGATGTACCCCTCTACCACCATCTGCCCCTCTACCTATAGATGAACCCCTAGACCCGGCTTATTATTGATAGATATACGGCCACCATCTGCCCCTCTCCGGTCACATTGTTGCGGTTCGTGTTTCTATCAGAAGAAAAATCAGAGTTGACAACAAAAAGCTAGTAAACATCAGAAAGATGGGTATCAGCATAGAAAGATGTATTGATGTACCAAATTGGCTAATACTAGAAGGTTGATGCAAAGTGTTCCACCAATTTACAGAGAATYTCATTATTGGTATATTTATGAGACCTATACAAACAAAAAGAGAAGCTACATCTGCAGAAAAGAATAGAAAACGTAGTGCACCTAAATAGATAAATAGCAGTACTATTGTTACGCTGATTTTTGTTCACCGTAAGCCATCTGTATTCACTTTTGAAGAGTTGGATTTTGAATTTGCGATGGGTAATTTGCTAGGCTAGGCTGCCAGCTGGGTCGCCCGGGTCCCGGGTGGCCAGCCCGTGCAAGGACAAGGGAGGTCTCAGCAAAAGAAAAAGAGAAGCCAAAAACTCCCGAAAGAAAAATATGTTATGCAAAGAAATAAACTGAACAACACCAAAAACTCCCGAAAGAAAACTATGTTATGCAGAGAAATAAACTGAACAACTTTTGCGTCAGGGTCACTTCGAAATTCTTCTTTACCAAATTTAAAATATAAAATAAAATTTAAAAGTAAGTTTTTTTTTTTTTTTTTAATTTAAAAAATATTCTTGGCCCGGCCGGGCAAGTGACCCAGGGTCCCTCTGGTAGTCTTGGTAATTTGGAAATTCATTCATGACCTAATTTGAGCTGGGAAAATGAACCCCTGGTCCGTCTTAGATCCATATTCCAGACATCCAGACCCAGTCGGGATGTCCGGAGGCCAGACCAGACCAGACCAGACCAGACTCAGACCAGACCAGACCATGTCTGGTGCCCTGCTCTGCAGTAGAGAAAGCGGTCAAAACACGACTACCTTTCTCATATGGGGCCGTCCGTGGGCCTGAAAATTCAAATTCCCAGGCCGGGCGCTGCCCATGAAAGTTATCGATGGCCGCCCTGTGGTGATTATTTCGGACGAGGCTCAACTTGGGACATAGCGTTTCAGTGAGAAAGGTAGTGGTCCTTTAAGGCTCTTGAGTGTGAATCTAGCAATCCTGAGGCATTTCATGCCACAGGTCAAGGATTCGAGTGCGAATGTAGAAAGTTACGAGTTGAAAAAAAAAAAAAAAAAAAAAAAAACAAGTAACCACTAGCAACCTCTAGGCTTACGTCCGACATTATTATTCTCTTAGGGGGTCTTATTAGGGCGGTCATTGCCAATCCGTCGACATCCCATGTTCTTGCAGGCTTGCTGGGAGTGCCAAGGTAATGGGACAATCGGTGGAATTGCCCACGCGAAAACCTTTGTGGGTTTTCGTGCCCAAACGTTTTCCGTCTGGTGGGAAAGACCTACCGGAAAATGAATCTGGCACGAAGACAGTGCCAGGTTCCTGATCCGGTATACATGCATATCGTCGCATGTCAACATCCGTGAATTGAAACAAACCTCGTCGGCATGTCATGTACATTCATACAGAGAGACATTTGAAATATTACACCCGAAGTAGGGAGGAAAGGACGACAAAGAATAAAAAGAAGGGAGACTTGATCCAGTTAAGCCGGGCTGCCAAATGGGTTAAAGAACTAGAGGTATAGTTTGTAACGTCTTCTGTTGTTCTTTTTAATATTGTCCTGGGTGGCCATGTGCAGGGGCGCACGATTCGGGACTGGGGGTATACGTGCATTTGACGATGTGTTGCCTGGTGGTGTATTCGTAGGGGTTGGTTGGATGTATCGGGGTACATGATGTGCATTTGAGGATGTGCTGCCTTGGTGTGTATTCAAGACCGTAGTAAACCCTTCTGGGTCTTTTGTAACTGTGAATCGAAAGGCCCAGTGAAGAGTCGACTTCATACCGTACAAAAAGCTTAGCTGCAATAGGCTCACTTAGGCAGGGGTGAGGGGTGGTACATCCTTCTCGAAGGAAGCAATCAATGCTGCCCACTCGGGCCTCTCAACCTTAATGGGGAGGAGCGTGGTGTGAGTCAACCTTGTACCATTCATCGACTTGCCGGGGGAATAGGAACCGGACTGTTGCTCCCCAGAATGGCAGGAGCCAGAACCATGAGGTTCTGTATAAAAGAGAAAAAACATATTCGGTCTCATCCGCTCCAGGATCTGAGGGAGTTGTTGCTTCAGGCTGTGTAGAGTAAAACATATTCGATTCTTTCTAAGTTTCTAGCTTCCCCGTCAACGAAAGTCCAGTCCAGTCTTTGCTGTAATCGTTCTGCGTGCGAGCCTCTATGGAAAAGGGTGATACGCCTGTGGAATTTCGTCCAGCAGACGCCTTTTTGAAACTAAAAGTTGATTGTTAGAGTGGTTCTCCTTTCCAGCAATTGTTTTTCGTACGGCTTCGCTAGGGGTTGGATGTATCTTGGGAGGTGGTCAGGCTTTTGCGATTTTTAATCCACCACCCAGTACACATCCCAGCCGCGCACAAATTTGTTGGAGTAGCCAGCCCGGGTATTTACCAGACGGCATTTGGTGGCAGCGCCAGCTAAGAAATGAAAAAGGGGGGCCACTGGCGCTCTTCAAAAGCTTGGTGTGCAGTGTGGCGCCTCCGAGACGGGGTGCATTGGTGGTTAAACTGTTGTGGGGGGCTTCTCTCTCTCTCTCTCTCTTTTTGTTGTGATGGATTCCACCGTGAAGGGTCTAAGAAAAGTATCCCGATAAGGGTAAGAAGACTATTACCCCGATAAGGTGGCCGTGAAGCGCAGGTAACAGTCAGCGGGTCTCTCTGGTCTAGGAAAGAAAGGAGAACTGCCGGTGGTCCGTGGTGGAAGCCTCTGCCTGCAATGACCTATGCTGAGCATGTACCTGGCTTTAGATGCCACGTTAGAAGAGGCTGCTGGGTGTGAATAGACGGGAAAAAAGTGAAGCAAAAGAAGAACTGCATGCAGACTGCAAAGAGGCAGCTTGAGGTAGAGATTAATTGTGCACCTGTTGAAATCATCATGACAAATAGGCCACTCGAAATGAACTAACTGTACAATGATGGACTGGTAGATCCTTTCTAAGTTCTAACAGGCTGCTTCTCTGGAATAGACATTGTCAATGGCTTCACCCCACCCCCCTTCTCTCTCTCACACACGCACACACACACAGAGGGCAGACTGTTGTGGTTTAACCCTCCTGATGATGGGTGAAAGACTGACAGTCCGGCGACACAGTCTTGCACAATCATGCTTTTTTTGCGTGGATAGTGAATATGACAACCTCTCTCTCGATCTCTCTCTCCCCCCCACACACACACAAACACACACACACACACACACACACACACACACACACACACATCTGCGCGCACGCACACACACGGACTTCCCTGGGGATTTATCCATCCAACTTGATCCAAGTAATATAAATGAATGTTTTCCCGATATAGTCGGGTGCACACTCTAATCTGACGATTAGAGCGGACACCTCTGGCCGTGTTGTTAGAGTCCCGGATGGATATATGCACAGTCTGCTAGGATTGCAGGGCTGGTGTGAGTGAACTCTCTCTCTCTCTCTCTCTCTCTCTCTCTCTCTCTCTC
>BFEA01000640.1:728320-754506 GCA_003427395.1 Chara braunii
CATCCCCCCCCCAAACCAGATTTTTTATTGTAGATTTGGGGTCCTCTCGCCGAGCAAAGAAGGACCCTTCTTTCAAAAAAAAAAAAAAAAAAATTATGGGCTGTTTTTTCTGCCTGCCCGGTTTGCCCGGGCAGCCCACCCGGCCCCGCCCGGTCAGGAAATAACCAATACACATGATCATAAGTTTTCTCAAATCTATAAATATGAAGGCTGCATTATATTTAGATTGACGTGATATTCTAATCAACTCATTGACTAATAATATATTATCTTGGATATTCCTTCCTGAAATAAAACCTGTCTGTGCATGATGAATAACTACAGCGATAACTTTTAGCTAGAACTTTCACCATTAATTTGTAGACCACTGTTAATAGTGTGATAATATGATAATTACGAATGTTTGTTTTATCCCCTTTCTTATAAAGTAGAGTTAATACTGCTTGTCCCACAAATTCCCCCATTTGCCCTGAGGTCTTAACTGCCTGATAAAATTTCATGAGGTCTTGTGAAAGGACATCCCATAGGTTTTCCCAAAACTCCTTAGGAAGACAATCAATGTCTGTTTTTTTTTTCTTCTTCCATCTGCATTAGAGCTATCCATATTTCTTTTTTTGAAACAGACATTTCTAATTCATTTTTTTGTCCTTCAGTTAGTGTTTTGTTCAAGGGCGTAAGAAAATTTTCTATTTCCTGAATTCTTTGAACCCCCGGGATATTTTTAGTTTCTGACTTGAAGAGATCCTGAAAGAAATCCCTGGCTATTTTCATACATGATGTTGCTGATGTGGCCAATGGTTCGTTCCTACGGAAGGGGTCTTGTAGGGCTTCAATGATTGTGCGACCGGTGTTAATTTTTGTTAGAGAAAAGAATCTTGTATCCATCTCCCCTTCCATTTGATATTTTCTCAACTTGTCTATAATCCTCAATCCTTGCCATCTGTATTCCATTTGAGTCAACAATTGATCTTCTAGTTCTTTGATTTTTTGAGCTAA
This sequence comes from Chara braunii, assembly GCA_003427395.1. Taxonomy (NCBI): domain Eukaryota; kingdom Viridiplantae; phylum Streptophyta; class Charophyceae; order Charales; family Characeae; genus Chara; species Chara braunii. Next base: position 729,317 of record BFEA01000640.1, read on the forward strand.
AGTTTCTAACCCCTTTATTTCTTCAAATTCATTCTCCTGTTGTTGGAGTTGTTGAATTCTCTGAAGCAAAATAGTCTCCTTAGAATGTCTTTATGAGGCAATGAGTTTAGAATATTAATTACATTTATGACTTATAAACGCCAGGCTGTCGTTGAACCACTCTATATTATCTTGGATGAGGTCCCGCTGGTTACGCCAGAAGATCCATACATCCTTGAGAAAGGAAATAAATTTTTCATTTCTCAAATAAGATGTATTAAGTTTATAAAATCATTTACCTTGATTATATATTTTTTTGAAAGTTAAAACTGCAGCACACATAGCATGATCTAAACCAGGAAATGGGCTTCTTGGGAAGATCTCAGCAAACTGAATAGCCTCTTGTAATTCTTCAGATATTAAAACAAGATCAATGCGAGATTTAGACCCCCTCCCAGATTGACCTTTCCTGAAAAAGGAAAATGACCTTTTTGTAGGGTTAAGTCGTCTATAGGAATCGAATAGATTGAGGGAGTGACATAGACTATTCATTATTATCTCATCTGACTCTATGTACGCAGGACATGGGGATGAAATGTGTAATCGATCCAGGCAACGATTCGGTGCTGCATTAAAATCTCCAGTCATAATAACTGGAATCCCTTGTGACAAGTTAGGAAGAGAGGACTCATAAAATCTTTGTCTTTCACCAATTTCATTAGGTCCATATACACATAGGATACATACCACCTCCAATTGAAACATTACTAGCACTAAGGCCCATCTCCCTTGCTCCGTATCTACCTCCGCATAAATGGGATCTGCTCTAAAATTTGGGGGAATCTAAATTGCTACCCCCGCACTACCAGGTCTCGGTGCATGGGCTCTAAAGGCTTGGTGCGACCATAATATCTTATGCGTATGATTGTTTCTTGAAAAATGGTTTTCAACTGATGTGCATAGACGCAACAGGAATTCTTGATGGGACCTCAACAGGCGAGTGGCCGGCTTGAAATACGTGAACGGCCGGGCTAGGAACCCGAAATCCACAAAATTGTGACCGACATTCGATTTTCACAATTTTTCAGGCCTTTAGGTGACCCCTTGCAAAGACTGGGTGGGAACCTGTCACTGGACCCTGGTTTCGTTAGTGTTGAAGGATTATCAACTGTTGCAGCCATAAACTGGCAGTGACAAACACATCACAATTGCCATTTCGTCAAAATGAACATCTTTTATGTTTTGAACGAAATTGAAACCGAGTTTTTTGGCCAAAATCTCGTCAAAAATTGTTGTTCCTGAGGGCCTAAAACGCTGGAAGCCCTGGCTTTACATGGACCTAGCTTGAGACCAGGCACCTCCAAGCAGTCCTGCTTGGAGGTGCCTGGTCTCAAGCTAGGTCCATGTACAGCCAGGGGGTCGGAACAACAAATTTTGACGCGTTTTCGGCCAAAAAACTCGGTTTGAATTTCGTTAAAAAAATAAAAAATGTCCATTTGACGAAATGGTCGTTTCACAAGAAAAGTTTTACGCACTGACATCACATTGAAAAAAAGTAAGTGTATATATGCCACTTGGAATGGTGTCTGTGTTATAGGCAGCAACAAAGTGGCAAGCAAGATAAACAGTTCTACATTGGAAAACCTACATTCCCCAAAAACAACATTCCCTCTCGTTTCGTAAAAAACCTGACCAAGGACCAGGTTTTTACAAACTGAACACCTCATTGTTGACACAATACTCATTCCAATCCTTTGTCAAGGACACATGGCACTACTGACAGTCACACAAAGACAAGATTCATAATAATATTGTATGGTTTAACAATGGCTTAGCCTTCCTGGCAAAAAAATGTTGAGAATACTCTAAAAAGGTAGCTGCACAGAGGAATAGAGAGGAGATTGAACTCCAAAACCGCTTACAAGAACTCAACCAACAGCAAGAGCAAACCCAAGAGGACCTATCTGTTGCTATACAACAAACAGAGGCTAGCCTGCTTAACCGTATGGAACATAGATGAAATGGTGCACGAATAAGAGACAAGCTAAAAAAACAAAGGACGGAAGGAACCATGAATGCGCACTTTTTTGCTATGGCCAGACTTAGGACTGGGAGAACTACTATCGATACCCTTATAGATCCGGCACATGCCAAGGACACCCAGCCACCGATACACCCCAATGTATCTATATAACTAGGAGATTCTACCAGGAACTTTTTTCATCGCAGTGTAAACATTCCCTGGAGGACCAAAGAATCCAGGAAATTGGGGATTTTTTGATCCCCTTCCAAAAACAGCTTGCGGAGCAGCAAAGGCCAGCCCTGAAGATGCCGATTACCAAGGAGGATATATGGACAACACTGATGCAGATGGAGGAGGAAAAAACTCTCGGAAAAGACGGCCTGCCGAAGGAGTTATGGGAGACAATGTGGTCTTCTCTATCGCAAGATCTGATGGAATACTATCAAATGGTCTGGACAACAGGGCAAATGGGAGAATTCGTGGGGCAAGGGATATTGACGCTGCTTCACAAGAAGGGAGACAAAATGAATATCAGGAACTACCGACCAATTACGCTCGTGACTGTGGTCTATAAAATGATAGCAAAGGCACAGGTAAATCGCATGGGGCCGCTGATGCTGGATATTATTCACCCAGCACAAACTGGCTTCATTAAAGGAAGGCAGATTCATGACAATATCCTTCTCATAAACGAGGTCATTAAACTGTCCCGTCAGTCTAAACACAATGCCGCTATAATTTCTGTGGACTTTGAAAAAACATATGACCATGTAGATTGTTTTTTTTTATTATCAATGTTTAGAAAAACTCAATTTTGGTCCAAGTTTTAGTCGTTGGGTCAAGATCCTTCATCAGAATGCTACAGTGAGGCTGCAGGTAAGTAGCAGACCGGCGCCTCCCATTACCTTGGAACGGTCGGTACGCCAAGGCGACCCGATCGCCCCCTTTCTGTTCGTAATAATCATGGAAGCACTGACAACCAACCTGCGTACCCATAAACAAATCAAAAAAATAAGGATTACTTTTATCCCAGAGGACGAGTGGTTGGTGCAACCATACCCTATCTGTTTTCTCTTCGTTGACGACCTCACCCTTATGGTGGAGGCCTCAGCTGAGAACATGGAGGAAGTTCGCCGACTGATGGACCGGTTCTGTGATCTTTCCGATATGCGAGTGGACGGGGGGAATAAAACGGAAGGCAGGTGGATACACTACCAAGGGGGCAGACCGCCAGAATCCCCAAGGGTCAGATGGTTGCCGAAGGAAACCCCGATCAGGGTGTGAGGGGTCAAGCTATCAGTTGAAGGACGACCACCCCTGAACGACGAGTGGTTGGTGCAACCAGTCCTAAGGAAGCTGAACAGTTGGAAAAACAGCAAGACCTCAATAATTGGTCGGGCCCTGGTAATTAATAACGTGGCACTAGCCTCATTGTGGTATAAAACCGCTCTCTGGTCACTTAACAAATCGGCAACGGCTACCCTCCAGCGACAGGTAGCGGCTTTCCTGTGGAGAGGGAACCATGAGTGTCCAAACGTTATTAGCAGAGTGGCGTGGTAAACGGTGGTTCAACCAAAGACCAAAGGTGGACTGGGAATTATAGACCCAACCACCCAGGTGATGGCCCTTGCCTTGCAGTGGGTAAAACACCTACTTTTTGACCCACAGACCCCATGGAAAGCATTGGTACTGCAACAAGTAAGTAGACTGGCCCCGTAGGCCCCCCCGGACATAGACCCAACGATATGGTTGGAGGACTGGTACTGACCTATTCCTAGACCATTACCAGCGAGAGAGAAGGAACTCGAAACAGGCAGGCAAGCAGCCAGAAGAGATTTGCACAATGATGCCTTCTGGACCTCACTTATAAAAACATGGAGAAAACTCCCCCCATCGGATAAAATACCGCTACGATGCTGGGAGGAAGTATATAGACAACCCCTCTTCGGCAACCGGTGGATAACTGACTCTAACAGTAGGGTGCTACGATGCACAGACACCCCCTGGAAGGGATGGACCAAGTACTGTATCTTAAGAGTGGAAGATGTCTGGGACCATGAGCGGGGGGATTGGATTTCTGAACCTAAGCTGAAAGAAAAACTGAGATACTGTCACAAAGTAGGGAAGGCCTTAGAGACAATTATCTTTGAGGTCCCCTTGGATTGGGTTCGTATCCTTAAAAAAGGACCGACACTGGAAGAGGGAGATTGGGTGGGCATAAAGGAGCATGAGGGAATAGTTGGAAATATTGTGGGGATATTCCAACCACGAGAGGGAGGAGACAAAGTGCTGGTTAACCTCTTCCACAAGGGCTCAGACGATAGGCTTATACGAATGGAAGGAGACGAAGGGCGATGGTATAAAAACCAGATTTGTTCCGTATCCGGGTTTTAAAAGAAAAAGATGGATGGCTGGCACACAAACCGACCAGACCAATCTCACACCTAGGTTTCGACCCGGAAAATTGGACCGAGACACTAACCATGGCCAGAGGAAAACAAGGGCAGCGACAACTGCATACACAGTCGGTCAAGTCAGCCTATCGGATGTTGCACCCCAAAATGGACTTAAAGGAGGCGGTGGAAAATAGATGGAGGCGGCACCTGAATGTGGGGAAAGAGACCCTTCGCCCAGTAAAATGGTTTAGGCTGAGCAAGGCCTCCCCAACGGAAGTGACATCAATGCAATGGCAAATTGAGCACCGCTGCCTGCCCACGAACGACTGGCTGATTGACATGACAACCTTGGAACAACGAGGGCTAGCTCTGCCATGGTGCAAACTTTGTGCCTCCACTTTCCCGTCACGATGTTGGCCATAAACAATTGAACACATCTTCCTTCAGTGTTTGGGCTCGGTATGATTGTGGAGATGGTGGGAGAGGGTATGGAGACAGATAGGCGCCACGACAACCTGGCCGTGGGATTGGAGAGCACTGTTGTGCGAAACATGGCACCCGGAGCAAACTACCACCTTTGAGGATAATATATTTAAATTAGGGAGAAGGGCAGTACTCTGGGCGCTATGGAGAAGACGTGTGTATGAGATGGAGGAGGTAAGATTGGATGGCCAGGTCTTGCAGGAGGAAATCAGGCTGCAAGTGCAAGCCGAAATCACTATTCAATGGGGAAAAATAAAGGAGAAATTAGCATCCCTGTACGTAAAAACATAAAAAAAAAAACATATTCAACAATTCAGCAAAGACTGGCTGGGAGGGACCCTGGGAAATGCTATTGCAAAAATCTTTTGGGTAGGAGAAGGGGAAAGAGGGGGAGGGGGAAATGGTGGGAAATGACGACATGAACTATCATTTTCAGTTTCAGGAGTGGACAAATGTTTGCCCAGATGTACCATGGCAGCCTGCTTAAGATTTTCCAGATCCTTTCCCGCCACCAACTTTAGCCATGGTGGGAGAACAGTGGTACGGAGGAGGGGGTCTTTTGTGGGACCAACCTGTAGAACGAGGGACTGGGGAAGGGGGTGGAACTGAAAAAGTTGGTTAGCGATTATAACCTTCCCTCTCACGATTGGAACCCCTCACATTGTCTCTGATCATCCTCTGATATGTTCTCAAAAAAAGCACAGTACTGGGGAAGTGACAGTTCTGGGGGGAGGGAGGAACTAGTGTGTTACAGTGGGTACTTGGCGCCGAGTTCAAGGTGAAGAGGTCCCCCCCCCCCCCTACTTCCGCGTCAGTCAATCCTCAGGATGCCAGAGCAATCAATGCAATCAATGTTGGCAGGGCCCCCACAATGTTTCTTTTTCTGACATACTGCAAATTCAGGTATTTCAGGTATCTTTGTTTTAAGAAGTAGGGTGGGGGGAGGGAGGAACCAGAATGAGAGTGTTAGTATTCGGCGCCGTTTCTCAAGGTGAAGAGGTCCCTCCCTTGCCCCAAAACGCCTGCTCACTCAATCCCCTGTACCCCAGTGCAATCAATGCTCGCAGGAACACTCTGCATGATTGATCTGATGTAAATGGGACGCTGGGCTCGCTTTCCAGCAGGTGATACTCCCCACCAATAGATGGAGCCGTCTGCCGGGTGGTAGTGGTGTCTGCTCTTATCAACACCACTAATACTGTAGGGGGCGTTATTATAAAAAAAAAAAAAAAAAAAAAAAAAAAAAAAAATCCAAACAAGGACATTTCTAACAGATATCAAACAAAATTTCACACTCCCTAGGTTTTCCTCCATGACTCTGAGATGGTTTTTCCGGCATCCTCGCTCTCTATAGCAGTTTTGAATTGCCCAGCAACAAGTCTTGCAGGATGCCTTTCCCACATCTGGCATTGCTCTCCACTACAAGGACATGTCTCTTGCAGAGGAGACCGCCTATGGTCCCTGTGTCAGAGCCTAAGAATGCATCAACGACGTATGAATCGTTCGGTTCGGAGAATTTATTCACAAGCCATTTGTACAGAGCAATAGGTTTCTGGTAGGGGGGAAAATTTGGCCATCCACAGGGCAAACAAACTTCTTGGACATGGTAGGTATGATCCTTCTGTTCAGACGAGACTCAGCGTCGTTGAACTGAAATTGCAGAGGTTCTCTTGCCTTGCTTTCGCTGTAGAAACCCAAGATGCAAAACTGCATGCAGTTAGTCAACCTCAGACCACTAGGCGGAAGCACGTTAGGAGCTGCCCACACACCTATCTCAACTCCACAATTACACTCACTTCCAAACACTGACTTCACATCAAGAAGAATTTCAGCAAAACAAAAGGCTGCCAACACCCAGTGTGGCGAAACTGTGATGTCATTAAAGTTCCTCGTGCAAGTTAGGATATGCTCTCTGTTGAAAGGTTGTTCAGCCATCTGCATTCCAGCCACACGGTAAGTCCATGACACACAAAGTGTAGGGGAGTCTGTCTTCAAGTTTCCTAGGTAAGTCGAGCATATCACACTGCAGAACCTTGACAGTCCCCTTATACCTTTCGCCCTCATAGAGAACCCACTCACTGAGCAAGCTCTCAACGCTAGCTGGTTCTTGTGTTGGGCCCCCCTCCCAACTGTCCTTTGACTAAGTTCCTCAACCTGTTTATACCTCTTTGCTTTGACACAGTAGACAACCATTTCTTTGACATCGTCCTTTGACTTCTTCTCATAAAAGTTGTAGCATTGAAAAAACATTTCCTCTCTTGTGTGAACACGGTAGTCCTCTTTCGCCTTTTCCCAACTTTCTAAACCCACACCCTTGACAAAGCGGCAACAATTCTTTCTCTGGTTTTCATCCTCGTCAATTTCTAGTCTATCTCGTCCAATGAGAGCTCACCGCTCACCACCTTTGTAAGCACGGGGATGATTGCCTCATCAGAAAGGGAGCCACGTTGTATCCACGACTTGAATGGCATATCAGCAGACTCACTCACAATTTCATTTTTATGCGTCACATACATGAGCGGATTAAGTGTCATTAGAGATAAGCGCTGCTCACACATGTCGGTCTTCTGGTTTCTCTTTGGTCTCCCCCTACCTGTTCCTTTTCCTTTCTCCTCCGCCTGCATGAAACTCTGCTATTTCGAGACTTTTCATTTTTTTCCTGCCTACCCCTTTTTTCATTTTGACATCTTTAATTTTCCCCTCCTCCCAAAGTCTGAAGATGTCTGCAACTAGGTTCCACAACTCAGGGGCCCGCATACAGATCTGAAGTTGGGCATCGAAAGGAGAGATCTCACTCCATTTGTTGACCCTCAGATCGAGTTCTTCCAAGCACGCACATTTAACCTCATGTGACTTGACACACTCATGTTTCTCAAGGACTTGCCTCCAGCACCTCATTCTCTAAATGAATGTCAGTCTTTTGTGATAGTCGGCCATCACATTGTGCTCATCGCCAACCGATTTTGCCTCCTCTGTTGTTAGCCCAACATAAACATAGCAGACGAAGTCCTTGTAGTGCTTATTGTTTGGATACATCATGGACAAGCGGTTGTGTGCTTCCTTACAATGGACGCCTCCTATGATCCACAGATTATACCCACCTTCTTGCAGTTTTCTCATGTGCACGTCCTCAACCTTGGAGCACTGCGAAGGGTCAATGAGAGCAACCCAAGGAAGAGGATCTCATGTCGGGCCCCTTTCCATTGAAGACATAATGCACCTGACATGGTAATCGGTCGGTTCCCGTTTCTCCATGGAATGCTTTCCATCAGGAGTATCTACAGCAGATCTCACCATGCGACTTAAAGGCTGACATAGTAATCGGTCGGTTCCCATATCTCCATGAAACACTTGCCATCAGGAGTATCTACAGTGGGCCTCACCATGCAACTTAAAGGCAGGTAAAGTGTATTTTTGGATATTTTCCTGTCTTGCAATGCGACGAGTGCGGATTGCATGCTTTCTGCAGGGGACGAGTCGCCAGGCGCGACGTCGGCTAAAACTCTTTCCCTTTTTCTTTTCTTTCCCTTTTTCCTTTTTCAGGGAGACTCTTCCCCTTCCTTTTCGAGTCTCTAGAACTGCTCTCTGGGGTCGCTCCCATGAAAGGTGATGTGCCTGGTGCCCTCTTATCCTGACCGAATGCTCGTCCTTTGGCGTGTGCACCAGAGACAACAGGTGCACGTTTCGGACGTGTTGTGTTGACATTCACCAGAGCGGACTGTGAAAGCGAGACAGGACCGATGGAAGGTCGCAAACTCATGGACCAAATCGGCTCATTGTGCCATGAACAGACACGATCTGAGGTCTGGTTGACGATGAGAGGGTATGCACGTTGGCTGAGAGGCTGATAAGGAAAGATGGTTGGCCATGTTGGGCATCAGTTGAAGTTATCCACTCGCAAAGGAAAGGAGCAAGTGTCTCCGCATAAGAAGAGTATTGTTGCATGTTCCGTGGCTGCATTTGTGGCATCTGCGAAAACAAAGGTTGCTACATCTGCCAACCGTTGTTGCATGCCAACCGTTGTTGCAGTAGGTAATCATATATTGTTGTAATTGACAAAAGATTTGATGCGTCATGCAAAACATATAAATTATGCGCAAACTAGATTAGAGAGTCTAGAATGTGCAACAAAACATCATAGAATATCTTCTTAATCAGAAAGTCAATCAGCCAAGCAGTCTGCCTACACAGCGGATCGATATTTGGTTTCAGATTAAATCATCCTATTATTATCAAATTGATAAGAAATGATAAACCAAAATGCTCTCTGCAAGGAAAAAATGAATGTTTAAGGGAGAGATGGGGCTGCATAGAGGAGGAGAGAAAGTGGGGATGAGATGGGACAGGAGGTGAAAAGCACGAAACTATGACGTGGAAAAACTACAATGGTAAGGGAGACGCGGTGGCGTAGGGGAAATGAGGAGCGACTCGTGTGCGATCAACCAATCATCCATTCAGTTAATTACGCAGCGAAATATCCATTCGACCAGGCCATCAATCCACCAGGCAAACATTCATTTAATCAGTCAAACAATTAACCAACCAATCAGCCATTCGGTCAATCAACCAGCCAATCAGCCATTCAATCACCAGGCCTTGACCCCTCTACGGTGCCATTCTGCTTCACTTTTATTCCATCCTATCAACTTTTGACACCCTTTCTTTTGAATTTTCTTCCCTGTTTTTTCAGTCCTCAGTCCATGAAGCAACCAAGCAATCAGCCATTTCATCAATTAACAAGCCAAACAATCATTTAATCAATTAACTAGCCAATCAACCATTATGATAGCCATGCAATCAAACAACGAATCGGCCATTCAATGAGACATTCAACGAATTAACCAGCCAATCAGCCATTTGATCGATCAACCAGCCAGTCAGTCATTCAATCAACCTGCCAAACAGCAACTTGATCAATCAACCAGCCAATCAGCCATTCAATCAGCCATCCAACCAAATAAACAGTCAAGCAACCATTCGATCAATCAAATAGCTAATCAGTCATTCAATCAACCGTCCAACCAAATAACCACCCAATCAACCATTCGATAAATCAAACAGCCAAGCAACCATTCAATCAACCAATCATTCAATAAGCCACTCAGTCGAGTGATCAGTCAATCTGCCAATCAACCATTCAACGAATTATCAGGCAATCAATCATTTGATCAATCAATCAGTCAGTCAACCATTCAATCAATCAGCCAAACAATCATTCAATCAATAAGCCGACTAATCAGTCATTCAGTCAATCAATCATCCAATAAGTCACCTAGTCGAGCGATCGATCAGTCAATCTGCCAATCAATCATTCAATGAATTATCAACCAATCAGCCATTTGATCAATCAACCATCCAGTGAGCAATTCAATCAATGAGCCAAACATCCATTCGATCAATCAACCAGCCAATCAGCCATTCGATCAATCAACCAGCCAATAAGACATTCATCGATCGATCAGTCAGTGTACCAAACAACCATTCAATGAGTCATTCAACCAATTAATAACCAAACAACCATTCGATCAATCAACCAGCCAATCAACCATCCAACGCTGGGAGATTGCGAACTGAAACAATGTTGTAGACGAATATGGACGTTTAAGAAAAAATTGACGGATAAAGTTATCGGTCATATTTTCTCGTGTTCTCGATTTCACGAAAATAAGACCGATAACTTTATCGGTCAGATTTTTTTATTACCCGAATCTGCACCACAAATCGTCCTTCACTTATCTATCCCGCCAAGTAATTGTTCCATTAGTGTTATCATCAGCTCACGTCGACCGCTAGATGTCGTCTTCCTCGAAGCTCTCGCCAACCCAACGTTTTTTCAACCCCCTTTCCTCTGTTTCTCACCCATCTTATCGTTTTCACTCTCCTCTCAATGAGCTTCATGCTCATTGATTAACACGATATCTCTGATTGATTGACAAACACACTGACCAACTAGGTGACTGACTGATTGATTGGTAGGATGACGAACACGGTAGAGCGAGCTTGGCGGGATCGTGATTGAGCAGTGGCTAGGCGGGAACAATACGAGCAGGCCGCATCGTGGCTCGTTTTGGGCAACCAAAAAAATGGAACCCATAAAGTAATCGTTCGTATTTTCGCAAAGTAAGGGATACGCAAAAATACGACCGTTAACTTTATCGGTCTATTTTCTCTAGCCCGCCTAAAACGTTCCGTTCTCCTCACCGGTCACTCCGCCTACTACTCTCCCCTTGCCCCCTTCTTCTCTTCACCCGACCACTCTGCTTGCTTCTCCCCTCTTGCGTCTTTCTTCCACACATTCGATGGATCCATCAAGGGCGAGGTGAATCAATCAGCGACGCCAAGTAATCAGCAGCAAACAATCTTTGATGATTGGTTGTGGCTGGGCGGGAACGATAAGAGCAGGTCATGTCGCCATTTTCGCCAACCACAAAAATTGAACCGATAAAGTTATCGGTCATATTTTTGCAAAGTTGGGGGTACGGAAAAATACAACTGATAACTTTATCGGTCTATTTTCTCTAACCCGCCTAAAACGTTTCAGGCTCCTCACCCGCCCACTCTGCCTGCTTCTTCCCCCTTGCGCCCTTCGTCTCCTCACCGGGCCACTCTGCCTGCTTTTTCCCCCTTGCGACTGTCTACCACACGTTCGACCGATCCAATGATCATGCGGTCAATCAATCAGCGACGTTCAGGAAATGCATCAGCCAACCAATCAGCAATAATTGGTTTTCGATGATTGGTTGACAAACGTATTGTTTGATAAGTTGACGTTGTTGATCAATTGACAATCCTTTCGATTTGGCTGATTGATTGATACGTGTACAAATTAATCCACTGACTACATGATTGGTTGATTGATTGATGAGAAACGGGTTAGAGGAGGATTGTTCACGTGCATGTGAAAAAATGACCGGTGACTTTATTGGTTTCTCAGGCAAGGGAAATGAAAGATAATTATGCCAACGTGCTACCTAATCAAGCGCTGTCTTGAGCTTCTGACTGATTATGCCCCACGGATCCGCATAAACATCACCTCTGAAGTTCTTCTTTAACAAATCATATCTCATTGTTACGTTCTTCCACTGCGTCCAACAGTTAATGATTGTTGCTTGTTTGCCCCCTTGCTCCTTTGTCGTATATGCAAACATGATACATCGCCTGACGAGCTCGTAAGTGTGAGCGTTCGACAACAGTCTATGGAGGTACAACCCGTCGGGGCTTCCCTACACAGTCCAATCTAAACTCATGAAGTCGAAGTTGTAAGGCAACGCCAATAGATCCTCTTTAGCCAACGCAGGGAACAACTGCGCCCCTTGCTCATCATACGCGTCCTCCTGAGGATCGCCCGCCCCCTCCTCTTCTGGTTCCTCATCCTCCTCTTCTTCGTCTTGTTGTTCTTCATCTTCCACTTCGTCTGCATCCACAAGCTGTTTGAGAAACTTCCTTTCAGGAGCTGTGGTATTTTGTGTCTGCGCAAGACTCGCATGAGACTCTTCCTGCGGGTGATCGGACATGGATGTTTGCTGGCCCCTCTGACCGCCTCTCCCCGTGACAGATGTCATGCGCCTAACCCTTCTTCTAATATCGCGCGTGTGCCAAGAAGGTGAAATCTCTCACACCGAAAAGTGCACACTCCGCAAGTGAGAAATTAAGGAAAGACCTCCTCACAACCACGTGAGCAGCCTGGGCGTAGGCGGGCGTGGATATGGTTGTGTTCCGTTTGCTGGCCCCTCTGCCCCCCTCTTCCGTGACAAATGACATGTGCCTAACCCTTCTCCTAATCTCACCCACGTAACAGGAAGACGAAATATCTCGCACGGCATAGTGCAAACTCCGCAAGTGAGAAATCAAGGAAAGAGCCATGTGACCAGCCTTGGGTGTAGGTGGGCATGGATATGGTTGTGTTCTCATTAACTGGGGTGCTCTGGTCACCGCTGGTTCTCTACTGACCCCTATGCAAGATTTGAATATCCTATTTCATATATTGCCCGCTCGAACTCTCTCGCCAACAAGTACTTGCCAAAATAGACGACGTGACTTGAATGCGGCCACCAAGGGCTGTATTTGATTTTAATACGCGCCAAAAGCAAGACTAACCATGCCAATGGCCGAAACGGTCCCGTCGCAAATATTTCATGCCGGCCTTTGAGAGCCTTACCAAAAGCCTTTCGTACCCCTTTTGTATGTCATCCTGTCCACTGGTGTCCCTGCCGGCTCGGACACTCGTTTCCCTCTTTGCACCTGGCGATGAACTTGGCCAAAGTAGGAATATCTGAAGGTTCTCTCTTAGTTGTCGGCCAGTTATCTCTTGCTTCCAATGGGGCTTTGTTCCATAGCAGTCCCTCCGATAGGTCACCGAGCCCATGCTTGTCTCCAGGCCTGTGAGCAAAATTGTGGTGCCGAAATTATGTCCATCGTCCTGTCCAATGGTGTCCCTGCTGGCTCACCCACTCGATGTGTCCTGTTTGCACTTGGCGGTGATTATTCACTTGGCCAAAGCGGGAATGCCAAATTTTCGCTTGGTTTACAAAACTTGTCTGACGGTTATCTCCCGATGTCTAGCGCATCGGTCCGACACCGCACGGGGCAGTGCGGGACCCTCTCGTCCACGTCACGCAGGAGTCAGTCTTTAATCCTCGTCGCGAATACATTATGGAGCTTCAGCAAGCCACTCCGGCCGAGTGCGCTAGCCATACCTCTCGCAAGCCCCTACGACGGGATAGGGCCTACGCGAGGCACAACTTACCTCCACCTTACGGGAGTTGTCACCTCCCTTCAGTGGGCGTATCCCCGCCAAGCTACCAGCCCACAGTACGAAAGTTAATCAGCTGCAATCGCAGAGGTGGACCAGCCGAGGGCGTTTCTCGTTCATTGTAGCATAGGGGGTATGTGCGGTATTACACCTCTATCGAACTCGCACGCGAACCGACATCTTGGGGGGCTGAGGTCCCAAGTGCGACTCGTCGCCGGTCGACTAGGACGCATCCCACATGCCACGTGCACACCACTATAAAGAACATAAAAATAAAAACACACACATACACACACGTACATATACATATACAAAACGACACTGAACAAACAACGCGACAACGCTCCTAGTCCCTCGGTAGCCATCTCATAACTTTCCGATGCGGAAATCGGATAGGCGTCGCGGGCGAGACTTAGTATAAAACCGGGCGGCGCAGGGCTAACTCATATCGACTCGCAGTGCAGGCCTACGCAAGCGGTCGTAATGATGACGTACTATGTAGTACCCATATTCATGCGGTCGCAAGCGCCTTGAGGGACTGATCTCTGGACGCTGGATAACCGCCAAGTGCCGTTGAGAACCACACCCTCTTTTGCACTCTGCGGAGAGTGGGTTGTACACAGGTTCATACCTGTGGTGGCAATCGTCTCTTATGGCTCTGGGGACCAACTCCATTATCTAGGGCCTGCAGAGAAATCAAGGGGTTTGACTTTGACGGCTGCTACAAACTACAACGTCCAACCATAGAAACTCGAAAAAGCAAAGGATAGAAGGAAAAAATCTCATTCCCCTCAAAAACATAATCTGGTTAACCCTTACGCATAGTCCCAGTAGGCCGCGCGAAGCACTCGAGACATGTATATTCACATATATAGAGGGTTATTAATATAGGACGATCACTTCTCACAGTTAGAGTGAACCTCCTCTCAACCATATATATATGTATGTGAGCGCACGCAATCAAATGTGAAGTGCGAATCATCAAATATACCTGCAATCACACCAAAGATTCAACCAAAAAGTCCATGCACTACACGGGGTCAACTTCAACCATTCTCTGCACTCACACTCCTTGCTTTTAGCCATACAAGTCTCACTCTTGTGCAACTCCTCAAAATAAAATACTCAGCATTTTTCTTTAAGTAACCATTCAAATAAAGTCCAGGTGAAAACACAACAAAACAATTCAAATCACAAGGCTAAAGCCTTTAGGTTGAGTAGCAGGAGTGGATTTGAGTTGAATCCTAAACCGATGAATCGGCAACCGACCTGTTATCAGTGATAACAAAAGATGATCCTTGTATGATCAAGTTGAATCTGACCCAAATCCTGAATCAATCGATCAAGAAGACCTGTAACACAAGACATGTCAATCCCCAAGCTAAATATATAAGTCTATGACAAATAATCTCCATATCACAATCTTGTGCAAAATCATTTCATCTAACTAAGTCTAAGTCTACCTTTAAGCAAGTGTCAAAAGAAAGGTAGACCCTGATAGAATCTCCTCTATACAGAGTGGATTTTCCAGAATCGTCACCTGTCAAAATATAATCTAGATCCTTTAAACTAAGAAAATGTCGTCAGCGCTTCCCGTAGGAAAATTGTCTTCTCAAAATTTATAATAACTCGAATATGAAAACAAGACGATCTCTAACTCTGGAAAGTCAAAATTTTGTGTAACTCCCTGAATTAGTAAAGTGTCAAAATAACGACGTACACCCTAGTGGAACATTGAACAAAACTTGAAGAGAAAGGTGACAAAATTCATGTCCAAGGCTAGTTGAAGCAATAATCAAAATCGTGATGTACATAAGAATAAAGAAAACGAGCGAGCTTCACTATACTAGAAGAAGCAAAAATCAAAAGATACACTTACACCGAATTGCAATAATTAACAAAATTTTAAGAGAAAGATGACAAAACACATACGCAGGGCTAGTTGAAGCAAGAACCAAATTAGTTATTTACAATAGAGTGGATAAATAACAAAACAAGATAGACTGAAGCTCACTACACTCGAACAAGCAATAACAAAGTAGCGATTTACATCCATGTAGAAGATTGAACAGAACTTGAGGGAAAATATGACAAAACACATATCAAAGACTAGTTGAAACAAGAACAAAAAAATGATTTACATAAGAGTGGAGAAGTTAACAAAATAAGAGAGAAATATAAAAGTGGACAAGTTGACAAAACAAGAGAGAATGAAACGCACGACACTAGAAGAATCAAGAATCGAACCATCGATGTATAATGAAGTGAAACATTGAATAAAATTTGAACAGAAAGATAAAAACATATGTCCAAGGCTACTTGAAACAAAAACCAAAGTAGGGATTTATATGAGAGTGGAGAAATAAACAAAATAAGAGAGAATGAAACTCCCTTCACTAGAAGAAGCAATAATCAAAGTAGCGATTTACACCTAGGTGAAATATTGAATAAAGTTTGAGGGCAAAGATGACAAAAGACATGCCTAAGGGTAGTTGAAGCAAAAACCAAAGTAGCGATTTACATGGGAGTTGAAAAATTGACAAAATAAGAGAGAATGAAACTCACAACACTGGAAGAAGAAAGAATAAAAAATAGCGGTTTACACTCAAGTAGAAGATGGAATAAACCTTAAGGGAAAATATGACAAGCCACATGCCTAAAGCTGGTTGAAGCAAGAACCAAAGTAGAATTTTACAAGAGAATTGACAAAACAAGCAAGAATGAAGCTCACTACGTTAGAAGAAGAAATAATTAAAGTAGTGATTTACACTCAATTGAAAGATTGAATAAAATTTGAAAAGAAATATGACAAGATACATATAAAGAGTTAGTTGAACAAAAAACTAAAGCATTTATCTACAATGGAGTGGAGAAATAAACAAAACAAAATAGAATTAAGCTCACTACAGTAGAACAAGCACGAATCAAGATAGCGATTTACACCCAAGTAGAAAATTGAACAAAAGTTGAGGGAAAATATGACAAAACTCATGCACAAGGCTTGTCGAAGCAAGAACCAAAGTAACGATTGACAAAGGAGTGAAGAAATTAATAAAACAAGAGAGAATGAAAGTCGTTACACTAGAAGAAGCAAAAATCGAAGCAACGATTTATACTTAAGTGAAACATTTAACAAACTTGAAG
Source organism: Chara braunii (assembly GCA_003427395.1). Taxonomy (NCBI): domain Eukaryota; kingdom Viridiplantae; phylum Streptophyta; class Charophyceae; order Charales; family Characeae; genus Chara; species Chara braunii. The sequence continues at coordinate 746,094 of BFEA01000640.1, forward strand.
AGAAAGATAACAAAGCACATGCCCAAGGCTAGTTGCAGCAAGAACCAAGGTAGGGATTTACATGAGAGTAGAGAAATGAACAAATAAGAGAGAATGAAACTCCCTACAATAGAAGAAGCAAAAATCAAAGTAGCAATTTACACCCAAGTTAAAGATTGAACAAAACTTTAGAGAAAATATGACAAAAGACATGCTGAAGGCCAGTTGAAGCAAGAAAAAGAAAAATAATTTACATAGGAGTGAAGAAATTAACAAAACAAGAGAGAATGAAACTCACTACACTAGAAAAAGCAAAAATCGAAGTAGCAATTATACCAAAATAAAATATTGAACAAAACTAGAAGAGAAAGATCATAAAACACATGCACAGGTTGATTTAAATGGGAGAGGAAAAATGAACAAAACAGGAGAGGATTCAATTCACTACACTAGAAAAAATAAAAATCAAAGTAGCGATTTATACCCAAGTGAAAGATTAAACAAAACTTGAGGGAAAAGGTGACAAAATACATGCTCAAGGCTAGTTGAAGCAAAAACAATCTTTAGTGAGGGAGCTACTACCTATTCTTCCTAAGTTGACGATGTTAATTATAAAGAGAAAGAATAGAGGAGGGGCGGAAAGAAAGAAGAAATAAAAAGGAGAAGGAGAGGAAGGAGGTAGAGAGGAAGAGGAACAGAAAAAGAAGGAAAATGGTAAGGAAGAGGAGGAAGGATATACAGAAGGAGAAAAAAAAAAAAAAGAGGAGAGGGAGGAATAATAGGGAAAAAAAAAGCGATGAAGAAAATGAGCACATTTTTCTTTCTCACTCACCTCCTCTTGCATTTTGGTGTTGTTGTGTGAATTTTGATGAAACTTATATTTTCCTTGCATACGTGTTCTCCGACTATCATTTCCTTCTTTTTCAAACCATTTTTCATTCTCCCTTCCTCGGTCTCTCTCTGACTATGACGAACTCCTATCACTAAGGCTATGAAGTCTTTCTTTCTAAGAGGGCTAAGAAGACTCTCTCTAGCCTTTCTTTTTTCCTCACAACCTGAGGGCTATGACAAAATATTCCCCTTGGCCAGCACTACTTCCACCAGCCTCTGTAGCTCCTTCGACTAGCCTATAATTTTCTGCAAGCTCCCCTTGTCTTACTCTGGTTGAGCCTAATGTTTTTTTTAGCTCATTTGGTTAGGATCTACTTGATTCATACCAATGTTTATGAAGCGGACTGCTCCTCTAGCTGAAATAGGCTGAGCACAACACTCCGGTCAACTCTTGACCTCTCCAAAGTGGACAAGGTACCCCAAGGCCCGCTTTCACTAATGGGCCTCTCCAGAAGCATCCGGTTCTTATTTTGCTCTAGTTCATGCAGTCTGAGTGGTAAGTACGAACTCGGAATGCGTTGAGGGCCTCCTCATGTTTTAGTTTCACCTTCAGATGTTGCCCCTTGAGTCCGAATAATCAAGGGGCAACTTTGGTTAGAAAAAAAAATGTATTTTTTGTATTTTCTTCGATTTTCTCAAGTCCTACTCCAATTTGAAGAGGCCAAGGTACCTTCTTTCACCTTGGTGCATTTTCTGCCTTGGATCTGGCCAAGATACAAAGCTATAATTAATCGAAGTCAACCACAAATGGTCCGTGTTTCAAATTTGAGCCCCATGTATGTCGATTTTAATTTTGTAGTACATTCGGGGCCAGATTTTGCCAAATGCACTGTTTTGTCATTTTCTTACTTTTGTTTGTTTTCATTTTTGGCCGCCAACTCATTCCGAAGTGACCCGTCTGAGTTGGCATCACAAAAAATGACCATATTGTCTCATTCATCTCAAATCTATGACCCAAAAGAAACCAGCCAACTTTTTTTTTTTTTTTTTTCTCCTTCTAAATTAAGATTTTTTCAAGATAATGCCCTAAGAGCCTAATCTCTTCATTCTGGATTTACTTCCACTAAATTCGGAGTTATGAGTTCAAAGTAGGGACCTATCAGCCGCTGTTATGTCAGTCTCAACTAACCGACAATTTTCTCTCCACCTTTTTTTCCTCCTTTATCTCATTCTCCCTTTTTTTTTTTTTTTTTTTTTTTCCTTTTATTTCTGATTTGAGAAGTGTCAAACAACTGTTGACATTTTTTCTAGGCCATGAATCTTGATCTTGATCTTGATCTAGATCTTAATCAAGTTGTTGTCCGTTATTTCTTGGATTACAATAATGATACCCCCACACCCAATGGGGCTCTCTTTTGTCTCTGTTAGTCTCAGTTTGCTACCTTACTTGCTCCGATTTTTCCTTGGCAACCTATTTGTTGCATAAAGTCCCTCAAGGCACTATTTTCTCTTGCTTGGCTGGTCCGAGATATCGTGGACTGCAATGTAGGCCCTCCTTCTTTATATTTTTTATTCTTTACCTCTGAAAGTTTCTCATCTTATTCCTACTACTATTTGCAAAGTAGTGTTAATATTCATCACCACGAGATTTTAATGTTGACTGTGCATCTTGCTTTGATTGCCTATTTTTAATGTCAGCATATAGTTTTCAAGGGACAACTCAAGTCTCCATTACTCATCCCTCATTATTCCCATCTCCTAGTCCCGCTGGTACGAGTCAAAATTTTCGATTATTTTTATTTGGACCCATATAGTCCCCGACATCACTTTTAATGTGATCTCATTTCTATTTGAGACTCCCCAGTTCCGATCAGTCCCAATTTTCTTCTCCTCATGTGCCTCACATGTGCCTAATATTTTTGGCCACAAGATTTTCATCTCACGGTGCCTTTTACTGTCATCGTTTGCTCCCATGTTTGAGGCACTTTTGACTGGTGTCTTGAGTCTGTCAAGGTTCATTTTTCCTTAGTCTCAACATCCCCTTGCAGTCCGTTAATTCTCAGAGCTCAATGCTGATCGTTTTCCTGGTCTCATTGCCCCCCAAATTGCCCCAAACTGAAACAAAATGGAGTGACACATTTCTTAGTGTATCTTGGCTCATTATTGACTCCGGAGTACTTGAAACATGTGTTTGCTTTAATTTCTGTGATCCGTTGCATCACGACCTACTTTTCTCTTGATTTTGTTTTTTATTTTTTGAGAGAAATTCGGGAAAAACTAAGACATTTTCTAATTGTTTCATCCGAGGATGAATTCGTTCGTAAAATATATCTAGAACATGCGTTTTATTTTCCCACAGGTGTCCATTTTTGACCGTTTGTGAGCTGACAACTTCTAGGATTATTAGTTTTTGGTTCATTGCATCTGATCCCCCCTTTTCCCCAACCTTTGTGTTTGATGCACCTGCAGGTGAATTTTGTCAAAAAATGTATTTGAAATATTTGTTTTCCTTGGCCTCCAAGTGCATTTTTTTTACTATTACTGTCCCAACTACATTTAGACTTGATGCATACATGTTTAAGGCACCTACACTTGCTTTGTGAAGGGACAAGTTGACCATGGTGTGGCGATTTGCCCCTTTTCCACTCCCACACTCTCTTACCTCTCTCATTCTTCCTCTAGGCCCTTTTCTTCTTACCTTGTTGACCGTTTTATTTCGGATCACATTTTCAGGTTTAGTGTATATGGACGCTCCAAAACTAAGGCTCTTGTGATCCGTTGCACCCCTTTTGTGTCCCTTCTCAATTTCAAGGCATAAAAGTCTTGAAATTTAGACTCTCTCTCTTTTTTTTTTAGCCCCTTTCATTTTGACATTCAAGGGGCCACCATTTATCAGTTTCCTTGTGTTTGGGCATTTGTCTAGTCGGTTCCTGTTAGCCTGCTTGCACCCCCTTGCTTGGTTCCACTGCCCTTATGCTTTTCTCATACCGTATTTGGGTGGCCCTCTAGGCCGCAAGTTGCTGACTTTTGTGGCGGCACCGGAACACTATTTCCTTGGTGTCGTCGGACCCTATTTCCCATGACACTATTATTTATGTCTTATTTTTTTTATCCGTCCTCCTTTTTTAAGAGGGAGGGTTACAAATTTCCTGCAACACTTTGATTGTCACATCTCCACAAAGTATTTCTTATATGTCGTGCGACCACCATCGACATCCTTGGTGCTTGGCGCGTTCGCATTCTCTTGACAACGTCCACTCTATTCAAAGATTAATTTCTTACTCATCTAATTCAACTGATGTTTGTATCTGCGTAGAATTGTATTCGCGTTTGGAGGCGAACCCGAACATGTTCACCCGAACGTGAACTAGAGCCCAAAACCTTCCTAATGCGAACATACAAAATATTAGGAAAAAAAAAAAACTCATAAAAATCTGAAAACAATATATGTCATGTAAAACAACAATACAAGCAACTTTTGCCTTGGAATCATGTTCAAACTCTTAGACAAACGTGAGTTAAGAATAAAAAAACGATTGTTTTTTATCGAAAAAAAATTATGTTCGCCCAAATACGTTCGTGAGATGTTCGCGTGAACGAGGAGGGGCGTAAACACATTCATCGTGCTTCGCAGGTCTGTATTTTCAATATGTCACGGGCATCTTCGTTCTGAATATTTCAGGATTGGAACGACGTCATCCCGTCTCTGTTTGCCCATTCTTTCCTCGTTTCTTGTGATTACGGGAAATACTGTCGTTCCTGGTTCTTTCCCGAAATCTTCTCAAACTATCTCTTACTTTGTTTGTTGGCCCTTTTCCTTAGTCCAATCCATGTTCTTGTGGCGTTGCTGCCCTTTCTTCCTTTGTTTCTGTGTCCTATTGGTCCCGGGTCCCATATTGGGCTCTTGGTCCTGACAGTCCTAGTCTCGTTTTTTGACTTTGGGCGCCGATGGTCCCATCTTAGTCATTTGTTTGACCTTTTCCTTCTCTCTTGTCTCCTTCTTCCGGATTCCTTTGCTGTGTACATCCTTATCATATAACTTGTCTCAAGGGCCGAGACTCAATTCGAGAACCAAAGGTTCCCACACCGTTATAAGTCCTAGGGATCTTTACTTTCATCTTCTAGTTTTTTTCTCCCCCTTCATACACTTTTTCTTCCCCTTTTCGATCTCCTTCCTTTTTCGGGCCTTTGCCTCCCTTTCCATCATCGTGAGCATCATCTCCACCATCTCCACCATCTCCACCATCTCCACCATCTCCACCTCATGATCACTTTCTGACTTCATCGTGGCGATGGTGTCTACTAATTTCGAGGTGAATATACCTTCCAGTTGTTGTGCATATCCTATGACGCGCTCATCTATATGGTGGACGACGACATTCAGGTAGTTGTTCCAAGTGCCTTTAAACTCATGATTATGTTATTCGAGTCGGGCGACAGACTTATTTATAGCGGCGAGTTCCTGATTAGTATGTAACAGGGCATTTGACCATAAGGGTACGGTCGTCTTTCCATTCACCCTCACGAGCCTTCTATTCCTTAAGCTAACGTTCGATCTCCTTCCATTCACCTTATAACCCCCTCTTGTCACTCAGCTCCACTCTTTTCTTTATCAAGAGCCGCTGATGCAATTCATGTTCTCTTTCTTGCATCAGCCCTGCATCAACAACTCACTTTCAACATCGTCCTCTGGCGCCTCTCATTTTGTTGTGAGTTTTGCCCTCTCGGCCTCCGACTCTTCTGTCCACGCATCCTTCATAAATGCAAACTTCTCCATTGAAGCTGGGTAGAAATGCAGTTGACTGAACTCGCCCTTTTCGGTACGCATTTCTCCTTCAACCTTGTTCCTAAGGTTATCTAGTCTCACTTCTTCTTCTCCTTCTTCTATTTCTTCTTTTTGTTCCTCTTCTACTACTTCGGCCTGCTGTTTTTGTTTTTTTAGCATTTTGAACTTTCAATTCCCTTCTCGTTTTTTCCAATCTCTCTTTCTCCTCTTATTTCGACCTCCTTTTCTCCTCCTTTTTCTCCTCCTCCTTCGTCTTCTTCGCCAGCCTCCCATCAAGTTTAACTTATTGTTCGGTGGTGTGCAGATGGGTCGACACTTCAGACCGACTCACGACATGCATGCTAAAAGTTCAGATGAATCCTTGTGGAAAGAGGAAACGTAGTAGGGGGGCCCATATAACGAACAAAGCCAAGAAGCCAAACATTGGGTAGTCATCCATGGCGAGGGTCGGCACCGGTAAGTTGACTAAGCCTCCTCATCAGTTAGACCTACACCTCAACACTTAAGAATCCTCAACACTTACACAAATCCTAACCTAAATCAGGGTCTTACAAACCAAATCCCTTCTCGTTTTTGTCACCACTGCTCTCTTGACAACCGGTCGACAACCGACAGTTTAAAGTCAGTCGACACAAATCTCAAAAATTGTTTAATGATGCAAACAGAATGTCATGCCCACCAATACGAAGGATTGCTCTTAATACTTAGACTGATTCCTTACTGATTGCAGCAATTTTCATGTACAACTACCATCAGCGAATGGTCAGCCAATCCGAACCAGTCCTGACGTCCTCAAATGGTGGACCTTACGTCTCACCCAAACTCTTTCGTGCATTATATACAACTATTGAACCCTATTGCCCTCTACAACTCCTCACCGCGTCCCGTCACGTCTTTGGTTGCACGCTGGTCAGTATCGGTCATCAGGTATCGACGGTTGTTTTACGAGCACCCGTCGCTCATTGCCCATGCTCCCTACTAGGTCTGGGGATACCTCCAGCTGGCGAGTTGCTGCCCTTGACCTAGACCATGTTTTTAGAAACTTGCAGACTCAAGAACAGCAAGGAAACGAAGTGCAATCAGTTGACATCAATAGAAAACCTGATTGCAACATAGGTCACCAGGAAAGTACGTAGGAAGGTACCATTCACAACAAAATTCAAATTGACTGAAACGATAGGATCAGGGCAAAAAAGCACTTCACTTCTTGAATGTTCTCTCGAGGAAGCTCCTCGATCGCAGATACGTACTCCTCTTGCTCCTTGTTGTGCCCCTTCTTCTTCGACCCTCAACTTGTAGTCAAACCCTGACCTCTTTTTTTATTTTTTAAATCACCCGCCGACGTTCTTCCTTGCCAGCGCCTCAACTCTGAGCGAATGCAGCGGGAACCATCTCTGGTACCATTGAAATGAACCAAGTACTCATCAAATTCCGCCTCACATACATCAATGAACATTCACATGATAGTCCACACGTGAGAAGCCAAACCGAGATACCATCAACACATGAAGATGTCTTCTCCAAAATTGTTATCAATATACAAGAAGCTTTGTCTCAAGCGGCTCTGCGCGCGCACACAAACAACGGGTCTTAACCAGATAGCGGCTATGGCTCCTCTCTTAGTCTTGCTTCTCTCTCTGACTTGGCTCACTCTGCCTCACTCTGAGACTCTCGCTCCCTCTCTCTACCCTAGATCGTCACCCTGGATACACCCACTCAAGTAAGCTTAGGCCTTGGCGGCTATGGCCGCCCTCCTCCTACACTACCCCTAACCTAGCCTTAACGCACAAGCAGCAACGCTTCCGCATCTCGCAACTGAACAAGTGATGAGCCGCTGCACTGTAGCAGCTAGATATAGGACCTGGCTTGGCTTGGCCTGCTTCAGACCGGCACCGGTCGGCCATGGCCTGTATGCTGCAAACATTTTGTCGGTCCAGTACCTTCCGTACTCTCGTGGGACATGCTGCAAAATTGGACTTGGGACTGTCGGCCTGGACTAGGCTCTTCGAGACTTTTCTTGTCAGGTACCGGATGGACTTCTACCAACCTATGACTTTTTGGACCGACACCTTCCAACCTACGACGTTCCGGACTACGGACCCTACGTCCTATCCCACTGGGGCAGCCTGGGACTGAGACCCTTCAGGACTCTGGGACTGGGACTCGTGAAAGGCCTTCCACGATTCAGACCCCAAATTTGAGTTTCAGGGTCATAGGCCTGGGCCAAGAAAGGCCAAGTCGGTCAGTTTCAGAAGAGTCACAGTCGGGTACCTTAGAGGTCAAATCCAACAGGCACCCGATGAACAGTCACATCCCAAGGATGAAAGTCACGTCTCACATTAAAGAGTCGTATTGAAAAGTCACATTCCACAGGCAAAGGACACTTTCCCAAGCAAGAGACGTGTCCCAGAGGCAGGAGTCACAGTCCACAATCAAAAGTCATGTATACAAGTGAAAAGTCGTGACTCTCAAGCCCAGACAATAGCACACCGTTGGAAATTCGGGAAAGTACCACGCCCTGCCACTCGGAAGCGGATAGGTCGTGGGCATGTGGTACCAGCCGAGCAGAACCATTGCAGCAGAGGCTGGGACAACAAAATGAAGATCGAAGACAATAAAAGGACTGACCAGCCTCTCATTCGGGCAGATTGCTCATTCGCATAAAGTGTGGAAGTGATGGTGCACTTGTGCGCTATTGTAAGGGGCAGAGCGCTGAGCCACAGTGTTGCGCAGAGAGAGAGAGAGAGAGAGAGAGAGAGAGAGAGAGAGAGAGAGAGAGAGAGAGAGAGAGAGAGAGAGAGAGAGAGAGAGAGAGAG
>BFEA01000640.1:754585-765726 GCA_003427395.1 Chara braunii
GAGAGAGAGAGAGAGAGAGAGAGAGAGAGAGAGAGAGAGAGAGAGAGAGAGAGAGAGAGAGTTAGCGCCGGCAGGGAGAAGGCAGTCATAGCTGCGCCAGTGCAGAGTGTTAGTGTTAACTAGTGGTAGTTAGTAGGCATATCAGTGGGTGTATCCAGAGTAGATCCTTGAGTAATAGTAGTGAGTGTGCATGCATGTAGGGAGAGAAGATACAATGAAAATATAGCTAGAGAGAAAACCAGTGAGAGAGAAGAAGAGCTGGAGAGAGTTACTTACCTGATAGTTGTTGCTAGTTATTGGTTACCTTTGTATGTGCTGATGAGCGCTGGGGACATGAACTCTTATTGCTCTTATGGTAACTTGTTGGAAGTTACAAGCTGCGCTACCTGGTTTACTACTCTCTGGTATTCAGTGTTTGATTTCATGTCATCCCACTTGTGTGTTTGATGCATGCATATGTGTGCACTCATTGGTGATGAACTGTGTGGTTCATAACAAACTGGTATCGGAGCAATAACTCGCTACATCCACTGGACATCGCTGGCAACGGTTAAGGCCGGCGAGTAGAAGGATACGAGAGTGGGAGATCTGACAGAAAGGAGGGGAAGGTTCAAGCCGAAGAAGAAGGGGCTAGGGATTGGTGATCACATACTTGTCATTGCTGCGAAGAGGAGGGAACGAGGAGCTTCAACAACGGAACGTTATCGAGTGAAGTGTATCGCCCCGTAAGCCTGTATTGCTTGCTTGAGTGTCTTGGTGATTGATACCTTCAATATTCCGGTGTCTGCTGGGCTGGTCCATGTCTTGTACACGACTGGTTGAGTCTAGTGTTCAGTCGGTGTCATTAAAAAAATATATATATATACAGTTCGGTGTAGGAAAAAAAAAAAAAAAAAGGCAGTAGACATTGCAAGGAGACAGACCCACTCTAGGCAAAGTGTTAAGTAGAGTTATAAGAGGTTTGTCTACGTGGTGAGGGGGTGGAGGCCGCTTACCTGTGCCCTTTGCCACCATGGATGACTACCCTATGTTCTCGATTCTGGTCATGTCTGTAATTTGGGCCTGCTGTTTCGGTTTTTCTTTCCTCTTGGTTTCCAATGCACCTCTTTCTGTTACATCACCACGAGATCTGGGAAGTCAACGCGGGTGCATTCAGCCGAAAAGCAGGCAGAATAGACCGCCTGCTGGCAGAGAAACGAAAAGAGAAAGAAGAGAAAACATGGGAATTTCTTTTGCCCGAAATCGTCTCTATGATAAACCAATGACTTTGATACGTTACGCACGTCAAGTGCGCAGCATGTTTTTCGCATCGTTGATCATAGAGACTATCACGGTAGAATCAGTGACTGAGGTGAAGTCGTAACAAGGTAGCCATAGGGGAACCTGCGGCTGGATTGACTCCTTTCCAATATACATACCCAGATTTGATTTAATGTCGATCTAATCAGACTAGTTACCAAAGGCGCGAAGCACAATTCCGAGTATCCGGGTACTATTGTAGAAGAAGAAAGAGGGGGAACTCAAGAAGAAATTGAAAGAAGAAATGCAACAAATGGAGAAGGAGGTTCAGGAAAAGGAAAGGGTCATGAAATAAAAAAAGAGAAAGATGATGAAGGAGTTGAAGGCCATAGAGGAGGAGGAAGAAGAGGAGAAAGACAGAGAAAAGTTGGAAAGATGAAGAGGCCAACAACGACAAGAACAAGCAGAGAGCAACCAAATGGGCGGTATTCGGATGCGCCAACTGGAGGCAATGGACTGGCTAGGTCAGTTCGGTTTTCGGGAGGAGCTGCCAGCAGAGAGTGAGGCGAAGAAGGAAGCTTTCCTCAAACTTTTGTCAGAAGTAAAGAATGAGGTGGAAAAACGATTATTGTTGGAGGAGAGAAGGGCAGACTTGCATAACCGCATGTTGTTGGAGAGGAGAAAAATATGCGATGAGAAGAAGAAGATGAAAGAGGAGGGGGAAAGATTACGGAAGTTGCTGCAGGAGCAAAAGGGGAAGCACGTTGTAGTAGAAGAGAGACTCACCCTCCTCACTAACACCCTCCTCCATACCAATGATCAGCTCGCCGTACTCCACCAAACCGTTAATAAAGTAGAGGCACAATAAGGGGAATTCGCGGATACTTGGAACAATTTTTTGAATAATGCCTCACCACAGATTGATTCGTGAGTCCGCAATTATGTGGAGTTGTTAGATGAAACTCTTTGTCAAAAACTAAAAGACCTCGCCGTGTTAAAGCAATTATAGATTAGTGGTGGGAGAGGAGATGGAGGCGACGATGGTGATGACAGAGATAGGAAGAAGAAGGGTTCCAAGAAGGAAGAGGACAACGAAGCAGAGGAAGCTAGGAAGAAGATGAAAGTGAAGTTGCCATGAATATATAATGGGAAGAAGGAAAAAAGTATCTTCCATTGGGAAACAACTATGGATACTTATCTGTATGCACAAAAGATTATGTACTGAGACAGCGTTTTAATGGCAAGTTCGTGTATGGCAGGGGATGCCATTAGCTTTGTCATTTCCTTGATCAAAGAGGTTGGATGCACTACCATGGTTCAGTATTCGCAGCGTACGCGTATTGAGGATTTCTTTAGGGCGCTCAGAGAGAGATTTGAAGATAAGAATCTGACCCGTAGAACATAATCTTTGATCCTCAATATATGTGACCATAAGTGGAAGAGTGCGTCAGCCCTCCAGGATACGATGGATGAATTGTTGCAATGCCCAGATCACGGACTGACACCGACACAGATCCTACATAACTTTGCTAGAGCGCTCCTAGATCCCCTAAAAAACACAGCTATATCCCCGCACCAAAGAAGAGGGGATGACTTATGAGAAGGTCAACGAGATCGCAGTTGATCATGCTGGTTTTCTATAGGAGGCCCAATACTACCATTATTAGAAGGACCTAGAGACCGGTAAGAAATGGAAAGACCGGACAATCTCAGGCAATATAGTAGGAAAAGACAACCTTCTGGTCACCTTTGAAGGAGGAGTGAAATCACTCACTTATGCCCAGATAGATTATGGATTGGAAGAAGATATCAATAGTCACTTAGCCCGGGGGGGGAACTACGTGGTTGTTGCAGCCCGCGGGGGAGGGCGACAAAGAGAAAAAGGTTGTGGAAGAGGAAGAGGAGGTCGCGTCCATGGTGGAGGAAGAGGACCCGCTGCCCAGAGAGGTAGTGGCAAAGGTAGCTACTACGTGGGAGGAAGGGGAAATGGTCCCTCGCAAGGTGGTAGAGGTTCCAACTCCACAGAGGGTAGAGGTAGAGGAAGTTACGGGCGACCGTATCCACCCCATCCCGGAATTTTCATAGATAAATTGTGGGAACAAATGGGGAAAGATGAAAAGACTTGGGAAGAGAGGAAGGTCGCTGGACAATGTTTTTAATGTGGTGACCTCGACCACATTGTTCCTTTTTGTCCCGACTATAGGTATCCAAAAGGGAACAACCAGTAGAGGTAACATTTGCCTCTACAGGGACTTGGGATGCAAGTAAACTGCTATCCTCCCATCCAAAGATCCTGATGGCAGAGACTGAGACTGTGAAAGCCCCCCACCAAGCTAGCTGTCCGGAGGTTGCTTGTATCAGGACCTCTCTAGGTGGTTCCCTCGCAAGCATAGGTGATGAACTGATCACTCGTCGCCACACTTGGGCCAAGATGAAGAAGAAAAAAAGACAGTTAATAATTGCAGATGTAGAGATTACATGAGTTAGAGTTGGCACACTAGTGGACAGTGGGTCAACACACAACTATATCAGTAAGAAAGGTTTGTAGAAGTTGCGGTTAGGGCTTAAGGTTCAAAAGTTAGAACAGTCCGTTGTAAGTAAGTTAGCTGATAATAGAGAGATGATTGTGAACAACTATGTCGAGGGGGTTAGGGCATACTTCCGGTTGGAGGCCGGGGGTAAGGCGGAACGTATTCTACACTCCTTGATACTCTTAGTGGAGGATAGTCTCCCCTTTGACTTGATATTAGGAACTGATTGGGGCGAAGCCACGGATGCAAACATCAAATTGGGTGAGCATGAGTGTTATCTCCCCAGTCCCAAAGATGGGGAAAAGAAGGTACGTTTGTTCCATGCATCCGGTGCTGAGAGTAGCTTAGCCTATTGTTGCATGAGTGCCTCTGCATTTGCCTGATATGTGGCCAAGAACAGCCTTGCGGACCAGGTATTTGTTGCATATGTGCGGCTGGTGAACGAAGAAGAAAGGAAGGAAGAACCTGTTCCCCCGGAGATACAAGACGTGGGAGAAGCCCCGAGTGGAGTGGTCGAAAGAGAGACCAAGCACATGATCGATCTTGAACCCGGTAGCAAAATATCCAAGGGCCCGATCTATAGAATATCTCCCAAGGAACAGAACGAACTGCAGAAAAAGTTAGATGAGTTGTTAGAAAAGGGGTGGATTAGACCAAGTTCTTTGTCGTTCGGTGCCCTTGTATTGTTTGCGCCAAAGAAGGGTGGCGAACTGCGCATGTGCATAGATTACAAGGGACTCAATACTATAACTGTGAAAAATGCAGAACCATTGCCTAGGATAGATGGTCTGTTGGCTAGGGTGAAAGGTTGCAAGTTCTTCTCGAAAATCGACCTGAAATCTGGCTACCATCAGATTGAGGTAGTGCCACAAGACCAGCATAAGACGGCTTTCCGGACTAGGTACAGACAATACGAGTTTGTTGTAATATTGTTTTGTCTAACTAACGCACCTGCAACTTTCCAACGATGTATGAATGACTTGTTTCGTGAATGGCTTGATAAATTTGTCGTTGTTTACTTAGATGGTATTCTGATTTTTTGTAAGTATTTGAGTGAACACAATGAGCACCTTCAACTTGTGGTAAGTAAGCTGCGAGAAAGTAACTTTAAGATTAACCCCAAGAAGTGTGAATGGGCGAAGCGTCAGGTTTTGCACCTTGGGCATATGGTTGATGGTGATGGGATTAAACCGGAAGACGCTAAGATTGCAACCATTAGAGACTGGCCTAACCCACGTACACTGACCGGACTACTTTCGTTCCTTGGTCTGGCCAACTATTACCGCAAGTTCATTCAGAACTTCACGGTAATCGCTGCCCCATTACACAGACTGATGAAGAAGGAAACTATATGGAAATGGGATCAGGACTGCACCACATCCTTTGAGCGTCCAAAGAAGTGTCTGATTAACTATCCGGTGTTAAAAGTTGCAGACCCATCTTTGCCTTTCGTAGTGACAACTGACGCCAATCAATATGGGATAGGGGCCGTACTCCAACAAGATGATGGCAAGGGGTACATGTCAGTGGAATATACGTCTTGTCCACTGCCTAGTGAGAAAGTCGCCACTTTAAGGTGTACTCTGATTATGGGACACTTCACTGGCTTAAAATGCAGGCCCGTATGACACCTAAACTGACTAGGTGGGCCGCTGAGATTGATCAGTTTGACTTGGGGTTGAAGCGAGTCAAGGGGAAGTATAACGTAGTCGTCGATGCTCTAAGTAGGAGATTAGACTTTTTCAGTGCCATTGTGACATATATAGATGCAAGCACCGAACTGCAAGAGAAAATTAAGTCTGCTTATGCGAGTGATCCAGTCTATAGCCAACTGATTGGCAAGATGCAGACTGCACCACGTGAGGTTCCAGACTATAGGGTGACACAGGGACTGCTGTTTGAGAAAATAGACGTCCATGACCGATTATGCGTCCGGAACAGAGAAGAAGTTTGCAGCATCATACTTGGGGAAAACCATGACACCGAGGGGGAACAAACCTCCTACGCTCCTACACGTGGCTAGGAATGAAGCATGACTGCATTTCCTACGTGCAAGGTTGTCAGGTATGTCAAAGGAACAAGAGTTTCACACAGCCTCCCCTTGGATTACTCAAACCGCTGCCTATACTGTCACGACCCGGGGATTCTGTATCTATAGACTTTATGGACACTAAAGTCTAAATCAGAAATGGTAAAAGTCAGACCATGGTTGTGGTAGACTGATTTAGTAAATTTGTTGTTTTTGTTCCACTTCCCGCCGAAGTTAGAATGGATTTGGTAATTCAAGAATTCTTTAATCATTGGGTAAAGGATTTTGGGCATCCCTTAACCACTTTTAGTGACAGAGACACTCGGTTCACAAGTGAATAGTAACAGGAACTCATGAAAGTCTACGGATCTAAGTTGACTATGTCCTCCGGCAGCCATCTTGAGACTGACGTACAGATCGAGCAGATGAACAAGCTGTTGCAGCAGGCGTTGCGAATGTACATCCGACCAGATCAAATTGACTGCGATGAACATTTGTCGAAAATTGCTAGTGCCTATAACAAGTTTGTACATCTGTCTACTTCCAGAACACCTACCGAATTGCATTTGGGATGGTGCCCTCGTAGACCCATAGACCGTCTGAGTCCTGATCAAATACAAAGACTTCCAATGGGAACTACGGAATTTGCTGTGCAGTATCAGAAAGATATTGAAAAGGTCAAGGAGAATATAGCTAAAGCGTAGCATTAGATGATAGAGCAAGCGAATAAGCATCGTAGACCCTCACAGTTTGCTGTGGGAGATTTAGTCTGAGTAAAGTCAAAGGAATTTCTCCCTGAGGAGAACATCTCCCAGAAACTATTGCCTGCCTATAGAGAACCGTGGCAGATCTTAGATGTGATTGGTGATGTGGATGGTCCTTCCTATGTTGTTGAGATTCGTCCACATTTGCACACTTATCCGGTGTTTCATGCTTCCAAACTTCAACCTTGCGTTACTCATGAACTATTTCCTACTCGTAGATCGATGATTCCCCCTGACATGGATGGGAAATATGACGTAGACAGAATTGTTGGGTGCAGGGGTAGACCACAGCAACAATATAAGGTAAGGTTTGCTTATCAGGAACCTTCAGAAGATCTCTGGTTTACAAGAGATGAACTGATTGAGACAGCACTGCATATTGTGTCCTATTATGAGAGAGCTAAGAGAGGAATTAACATAATTGATAGATAAAGATGATAACTTCCTCGGAGGACCTCAAAATTAGGCCTGCGAGAGTGAAAGGCCTTCCACGATTCAGACCCCAAATTCGAGTTTCAGGGTCAGAGGCCTGGGCCAAGAAAGGCCAAGTCAGTCAGTTTCAGAAGAGTCACAGTCGGGTACCTTAGAGGTCAAATCCAGCAGGCACCCGATGAACAGTCACATCCCAGGGGTGAAAGTCACGTCTCACATTAAAGAGTCATATTGAAAAGTCACATTCCACAGGCAAATGACACTTTCCCAGGTAAGAGTCGTGTCCCAGAGGCAGGAGTCACAGTCCACAGTCAAAAGTCATGTATATAAGTGAAAAGTCGTGACTCTCAAGCCCAGACAGCAGCACACCTTGGAAATCCGGGAAAGTACCAGGCCCTGACACTCGGAAGCAGATAGGCCATGGGCATGTGGTACCAGGCCGAGGAGAACGATTGCAGCAGAGGTTGGGACAGCAAAATGAAGAGCGTAGACAATATAAGGACTGGCCAGCCACTCATTTGGGCAGATTGCTCATTCGCATGAAGTGGGGGCCGTGATGGTGCACTTGTGCGCTATTGTGAGGGGCAGAGTGCTGAGCCAGAGTGCTGCGCTGAGAGAGAGAGAGAGGGGAAGAGTTAGCGCTGGCAGGGAGAAGGCAGTCATAGCTGCACCAGTGCAGAGTGTTAGTGTTTGCTAGTAGTAGTTAGTAGGCATAGCAATGGGTGTATCCAGAGTAGAACCTTGAGTAATAGTAGTGAGTGTGCATGCATGTAGGGAGAAAAGACACAGTGAGAATATAGCTAGAGAGAAGACCAGTGAGAGAGAAGAAGAGCTGGAGAGATTTACTTATCTGAGAGTTGTTGCTGGTTATTGGTTACCTTTGTATGCGCTGATGGGCGCTGGTGACATGAACTCTTATTGCTCTTATGGTTAACTTGTTGGAAGTTATACGCTGCGCTACCTGGTTTACTACTCTCTGGTATTCAGTGTGTGATTTCGTGTCATCCCACTGTATATGTGTGCACTCATTGGTGATGAACTGTGCGGTTCATAGCACTGGGGTGTCTGCAGCGTGAATCCATTCACGCCTTTCTACTAGGCGGAGTGATACAAGCATCTTCAGTTGGATACTTATCACAGTGGGCATCGCCACACCACTCCCGAAATGTGCAAAAAATGGAGCATGTATCTTCCGCAAAAACATAGAAAGGTACACTCGCCATAGGTTTTGTCTTTTTTGCATGATTCTGTGAGTGGTGTGGTGATGCCCACTGTGTGCTGAATCCCTTTTCCGGGTTCCTACAAAATTTTGCGCCCCATCTTGTCCTCCTCTACGGGTAAACCACCAGTACTTTTGCACCTTCCCCTGCGGATCCCGGAATGCTTTACGCGCAAGAAAAAACAAACCAGTGCGTGCCTTCTTTTGGCTGGCGCCACCAGCCATTTTGCATGAGTCCTGCGGGTTCAAGTTGTATGTGTCCTGCAGGTGGTTAAAGTTGTATGTGTCCTGCCTCCAGCTGTCCTCCATAGAAAACAACACGGTGATCTCCTCTACTGACCTCCCGTATGAGATTGTGACTGGGCATTTTCCTCCGTTCTTTTCTTTCTTGAGAAATTTCATAGGGTGCCTCTGGCTGGGGTGGTAAGAACATCCTCGACCAGTGGCCCCCTCCTGAAGACACCATACATCGGTGGGGAGCGTCACCTGCTGAGAACTGGGCCCAGCATTCCTGACTGACAGAAGTTCCGTGAACATAACATGAGAGAAGACGGCTTTTTCCTCAAATGATGATGATGATGGGTAGAGTGGCAGCAAGTGAGAGATCGTAATAACACCATGTTATTCGGAGCTTTATTATGACGAAACAAATTACATTGTTAGAAAAAGTAACAGCACCACGCTTCATCAGCCCTTCCATTCCATTCTGCTCAGACTGGCAGCGAGTAATACCCATGGCGTAGGTAGGTAGTACAGTAAGGACTTGCATCTACAAACATGGAGACCATGCGCACACTCAGAGGGGGAGATTATTATTATTATTATTATTTCTTAACTAATCTATATTCTTCTCTCAATCTGTCTATGTATATTATTCCGCATCTATCTCATCCTTTGGCTAATTATAGTACGGGGTAACAACAACCAAACCCGGAACTCTCCCCAGCCCACGGGGTAGGTTGGTAGGTTTGCACCACAGCTGTGGTCCGAGAACAAGGCTTGCATCAGCCCCTCATCACGATGATGCAGGGTGATCAGGCATTGCCACCGGGGGAAATCGGCGATGCTAGTGCTGAGCATCTCTGGCCAGTCAATTGCACCTCCCCCTACCCCCCTCCAACCCCACATTAGCGGTGTCTAATGGCCAATATCGTCGCTGCATAGCAACCAACAATATTGGCCAAGGTCCTGCCAACGCTGGCTTGGGCCAGGGGACCAACGGGTTATCTCTAGCTGGTAGAACACCAAGCATGCCCAGCCATGTAGCCAGTGTGGATTGAACCCACGACCTCTCGAATGCAACTTTTGTGCCTGACAATTTCAAAATGAGACAAACACTGGATTTTACTCATCTGTCTTTCGTGGAGTTCAAACTCAGGTCTGTATTTGAACAGTTCGGTGGTGTACCAACTGAGCTAGGCCAGTAGGTATCCTGCCATACACACATAAGTTTCGACCACGGGCATTTGTTTGTGACCGTAAAAATGAAGCAACAAACGGGGCTCTGACATCGGACTGACTGCTGAACTTTCTCCTTTAGGGCCTCGCCACACGATGTAGAAACGAACAACGAACGAATGCATCTTCCTGCGGAGAAGGGCAAGATGCATCTGCTACTATAAATAGCAATGGATGTAGCTTTACCACTTTCTGCGGCAGATGGATTCATTCTCTTTTTGTTTCTACAGTGGTGTAGCGAGGCCCTTGAACATGCTGAGCAAGAAAAGAGAGTATGGAGAACTGGACCGCTTACTAATTTTTTCTCTCAGTCTCGTAAATTTTACTGTAGTTACGGAAAATAAAAAAGAGGTAAGTACGTTCATGTCACTTTTGAGTATCGAATAAGGCAAAAGGAAAACACTTCGGCAAAGAAACCAGGTGCCGAGTTCGAAAAAGCAATGAAAGTACCAACGGCCGTGGTGTCAGGCCAGGTGTCATATGTACAGGGGCTGGCCGTGGTGTCAGATGGGGAAAGAAGGAAAACATAAAATGCCCAACGGATACTTTGTGGCACAAATTGCCATTCCGAAGTCCGGGCCTGTTTCCCTTGTCGGGGCATGTTTTTTTTTGCTTTTGCGAACTCAAAACCTTCCGTGTCTGCCACTGTTTCAAAAAAAAAAACAAAAACGATGGTAGTTACAGGCACGGAGATGCCGCTCTGCGATAGCACGACTGTAACAGATGCATTTTTGTGTGGCAGAATTCCGGCCAAGCCGGGTTGTCTGCAGGACGAAAGCGCTGGGCCCCACAAAGGGTCACACCCCCGACATGAACCTCATCATATAAAAGACAAGGTTGATGCTCTCTTCGCACCAAAGCAGCAGCTGTGGGGCCTGCGCCTAACCCACAGTCGATGGCATTGAAACAGCTAGACTCAGGCCATACTCACACTAGGACTTTCTTACTTATTTATGTAAGTGATTGTGGTCAAATACATCCAGGTCCAATATGAATGTGGTCAGATACATTTAATATAGAATGTCAGAGGTAGGAATGTTAGATGTCAGAAACTGTGACTTGAAGCTGCTAGGAAATCAGGTTAGTCTACAGGCGTCCACTAACAGGGCTGAATCGGCACCCTGGAATCACTCGCATCCCCGGCTCAGTCAATCCCTCACTTTCCTTGGGTAATCAATGCTGGTGGGCGCTGTAATCCTCACGTTTGTTCTAATCATGTTGTACTGGGACGCAAGAGCCAGCAGGTGCCGCTACT
Source organism: Chara braunii (assembly GCA_003427395.1). Lineage (NCBI taxonomy): Eukaryota > Viridiplantae > Streptophyta > Charophyceae > Charales > Characeae > Chara > Chara braunii. The sequence continues at coordinate 765,513 of BFEA01000640.1, forward strand.
CACGAATGGAATGGAGCAACGAACAACTTATTATGGGAGGCTTCTCGTACCACCTCTCCTAGTAGGCTTAGTCTGGTTAAAAAAAAATAAAAAAATAAAGAAGATGAAGATATCAGAACCAGCACACACACACACACACACACACACACACACACACACAGAGAGAGAGAGAGAGAGAGAGAGAGAGAGAGAGAGAGAGAGAGAGAGAGAGAGA
>BFEA01000640.1:770197-801923 GCA_003427395.1 Chara braunii
ATGGGGAAGGTCGGTAGCGAGATGAGACGGTCGGAGGTACGCGATGAACACGGGCAAGATCCCACGTTCCCGGTCATCCGAACCAACACCGAATCCATACAACAATCGACGCAATTCTTCTCTCTTAAAAGTGGGTGAGTCGAGGGAAGATGATGAACTTTAAGCTTTCTCCCTTTGCGGGGGCGTCGACCGTCCGCGTGGACGCAGGCGGTTGACGTCACCGGTACGGTCCAAGAGCGATGACTATCAGTTCAAAAAGGAAGGCGAGAGAGAGAGAGAGAGAGAGAGAGAGAGAGAGAGAGAGAGAGAGAGAGAGAGAGAGTGAGTTACGCCGAAACCGCGAGCGAGCGCAGAAAAGACCACTGAGGGGAGGGGAACAACCGGATCAACACACTCGTACTCCTAAGCAGACGGTCCCCCAGTTCAGTTTCCCCATCCCCGCCCGAACGAATACATACACACATACATGCATGCAATCAACAAATTGTGACAGGACATCTAATCATCCATGGACCTTCGACATCACTCGTGCGCACCACCAGCTCCCATCACTCGGGGCTTCACACACACGACATGCATAGACAAAGCAGCAATGGAGATAAAAGCGAGTCCTTCTTGTACACAAAAAATTCAATTAATTGCCGCCCCCAGGCGCAGCCTTCAAAACTCCCTAAGACCACCGACCACCATAGCCACAAGGCCCTGCCGCGGCCGGCGTCCAATCCCCACCACTGCTCCGTCCCTCTGACTGCTTCGCCCCGAGACTACCGCGGGTCCACCCCACGTCATCACTCCGCCCGTCCTTGGGCTCGTCGAGCCTGTTCGGCGCCGCGGACTCTCTCGCATAGCTCGCACAGCATTGCAGCCGAGATAAAAGAGAGAGGGAGGAGAGGGTTGCACAAATTTATAGCGCGGGAGGCGGCAGGTTGTCAGCGCGAGGTGCGGGCAGCGCAGGTTGTAGATGAGCAGGACAGGAGGAAGGTGGGGAGTTAGAGGGTTCGACCCGCGGGATGGCATTGTCCTATGTGATTGGGGTGTCCATTCAAGTGGCGCGCGGTTTCCCGCTCTCCACATTGATCCGAGCATCCCAACTACGCAGCCAATCACTTCGCGGGATAAGGATCGAGCTGGGCGGAGGGGAAGACGAAGAGCCCGTCGTGGGGAAAATGCGCGCAGCAAGAAGGGAAGATGGCGCGAGGAGGCAAAGCAAGAAACGGGGATGCGAGACGCGCGAAGAAATCGGAGCTTGGGCGCGCGCACAAAAATTCAAAAAGTCCCAACCGTACCCGTTTCTTGGTTTTCATACCGCGGCCGCTATTCGCCCGCGGAAGTTATTAACCAAACAAAATGAAAAAGTCGTTTCAAAAAGAAAACAAAAGCAAAAAGAAAGAAAACCCCTTTCTATCCGCGTCCGTACTTCGGGGCTTCCGCGGGATTTTTCCTCAGGGATACGGCAAGCCGCGCGGTACGGATCTGAGCTTATCACATCTGTGATACGCAGGGGGTTCCAAAAAATTAGAAGTCTCCCGACTGCTGATATCATCATATTTTGGATGATCGGGCGGCCTCTTTATCGTCAGCTGGCCCGATCATCCTCCTAATCTACGTGGATGCATCCTGCATCCTCCATCGCCTCCTCCCATAGTATACATCCGATCGGGCGGCCCCTTCATCGTCAGCTGGCCCGATCAGTAAATTTTTTTTTTTTTTTTTTTTTTTTTTTTTGGTATATGCAGCGCGTCTCGATGCGCGAACTTTGGAGATAGGAGAAGAAGAAGAAGAAGATGAAGAGAAGGAGAAGGACAGAACAGGGGAGAGGTAGACGGGGGTGATCAGAGGAAGTGATCTATGTCGGGATTGAGAGGGGGCGGAATAGGTGGAAGAAAAGCGGCCATTGCCGCGGGAGTCGCCGGCGCTCCCTCCTCATGGAAGTGATGCTGGACGAACGAGGGGTAGAGGAAGGCTCCCGGCACATGGGATAGGACACGTGGTGCCAGATCTGCCACTGCTCGCACCACCCGCTTGCGCACCGATCGGGGCCCCGGACCCGTCATCACCACATGAGTCTCGGTGTAAGGTCGCCGCTCCCGCTTCTGGGCCGCGAAGACCAGGAAGTGGTACATCGCATTGGGACGCTGCCCGGTCTCGTAGATGAGCGTCCCAGCCAATCGCGCCGCAATACACCCTTGAAAAGGGGGTGTCAGATATGGCTCCCATGCCGGATCAGGGCGCGACGCCCGCGCGATGGCCTCGAGCCTGATGGTGGCGGGCTCCACCATGAAGCCCACCTCGGTCGGATGGACCGTTCGGCTCGGATGAACTACTAATGTCAATGACCGGGGCACCCCGGGGCGGCTGGCGGGAACGGAGAGGTCCTGCGAGAACGGGGGGTCTGGATATGGGATCCGGTAATCCCATTCGGCTTCCTCCTCCGGCTGCTGCTGCTGATGATGGCCCGACTCCATCAAGGTTGAGATCGGGCACACGCGGAACGGGCGGCGATGGCACGACAACCTCCTTAACAAGCTTCGCCGCACTCCCAGGCGCGGGGTCCGGGTTCCGCCGACGTGCGGACTGAATCACCTCCTCGCTGCCGCCGATCCTGCTACCTTGCGCCCCTGGCGATGGGTGGCGTCTCTTCCTCTTCGGCGTCTTCTTGGGGGCCTTCGGTGGCGCCGGTCGGGGATACGACGAGGGAGGCCGCAACGGCCTTTCCTCGGGGAAGTCCTCCAATCTCTCCGCGCGCTGCGCAATGTGATCCGGGATGACGACCGCGTTGTACGTTCTCCGTGGGGCCGTCGCCGTCCGCAATCGCGGTTGGATCTCCTCCTCCTCGCTCGCGATCACCTGCGCAATGGAGAGGAGCTCAAGGTGTATGAGCTCCAACAATCCCGGATCGATCGTCTGGAGCTGGGCGAATGGGTACAGCGCGACCGTCCCTTCCTTCTCCGCTGGCTTGGGCCGCGTGATGACGTAGTAGACGACGAAGTGTTCCCCGATGCAGTGGTCTTCGTGATCCACGAAGAACCGGAACATCCCCAGCGCCACCGACTTGTACAGCGCACGGTGCAACTCGCACGCATCTTCGTCGGCAAAGGGCAGCGGCTCCACGTCAGTTAGCTCCACCAAATACTTCGAGAACTCGCGCATGGGATAGGGGCCCTCCGTGAGCTGGTAGGGGAGGGTGGTGTAGGAGAAGAAGGGAGGCATTTAGTACGGGACAGGGGGAATAGCTTGGAAGTTGAGAGGAGCAGCGGGAGGGAGAAGCGCGGGGAGCTGCGGCACCAACGCAATCGGTCCGTCCTCTGCCCTACGCAGCAGCACCTCGTGGGCTGTGAATCATTGTCCCCCCCGTCCTTGCAATCTGGCCACTGATCTGGCCGCTTCCACCACGTATTCACGCAGAAAGCTGCGCGCCGGCTCCCGATTCGGCTGCGGTAGGATCGTCAAGTCTCCGATGAAGGTGGCGACGCTGTGCACGAAATTGGGTGCCACCTGGAGCGCGCAGAACTCAATGAATACTCGGGTCGTCTCCCGGCCGGGCAACTGCGTCACGTCCATGTACACCCCCGCATACGTCAGCCGATCGCAAAGCAACGAGTAGGCCGCCAAATCCGCAACCCCGGGCGCCGGCACGTTCACCTGCTGAATGTCGTACCACAACTGCCTCTCCTCATTGAACCAATGCCGCAACAGGCGATCTGCAAGCGGCGTCTGGAAATGCTCGAGGGGCTCATGCTCTGGCTGGCGATGGTTCATCCTGCTCCCTGAAACTCTCAGCACCAATGGACGAGGCAGATCGGGAAGAGGAGGAGGAGGAGGATGAAGAAGGAGAGGGTGATCTCGCAGGAGCGGGGGTCCGTAGGGGACCTAGCGATGGCTGGAAAGGCCGGAGCACTGCCGCGTGCCGTGTCAGCGGTCGGGCCTTGGAGTTGTGACGGGGAATCAGCTTCACGGAGTGCTGTCCCTGTGCGCCAACTTCCGTGACCTCGTAAATGCCTGTATAGAGCGGGTGGATCTTGGAGGAGCGGGCAGATTTCCGTACCTGCACCAAGTCCCCAACTTTATAGCGGGGCAGTGGTCCCGCCGACGCGTGTCGATTCTCGTAGTCACAGATCTGCCGTTGATGTGTCCGATCTACGGCCTGCCGTCAACGGCGAGCTAACGGGGGATAGGCCCTAGCCATTAAGTCCATGTAGTGGCGGGCCTTGTCTCGAGTCTGGGCCCGTGTTGCTCTAACTTTCGTACCTACTAAGGGGGACAATTTCACCCGAGGGACACTATTGGTTCTCAGTTGAAAGGGGGACACCCCAGTACTACCGTGTGGGGTAGCCCGATAAACGGCCAAAATGTGGTCGACAATGACCGGCCAGGGTCGGGTGTCTCCCGCAGTGATATTCCGTCTAAGGGCCGTCTTAATCAGTCGGTTGGCATTCTCTACCAGGCCATTGGCTTGAGGCCAATGCCCCCCCGAGTAAATAATCTTAACGTCCGCCCTGACTAGGTGACGTTCTACTTCGCCTTGAAATTCCGACCCATTGTCCATATGTACCTCTTCTACGTCTAGATGCATGCACAAAAATCGATTTACGTACCAGGCTACTTCCTGCGAATTCCGGCTGGTCGTAGGGTACGCCTCGATCCATTTTGAAAAATGATCGACGACCACTAAAAGAACATTGAGTTCTCCCTGATCGACGAGCCCTCTCGGAACGTTGATATCCGTCGTATCGATGCTAACCCTCTAAAAGGGGCGCTCTACACGAGTGGGCACCATCATCCAAGGCATCTGTACCGGTGCCTTATCCGCCGCGCAGGCTGGGCAATTCTGAACGATGTATGTCACATCTTCCCAAATTCCTGACCAGTACCATCCGTTCTTTTCGATGACTTTTTCCGTGTACTTGACCGCGAAATGGACCGCATCCTCCTCATGAGCGGCTCGTGTCCAATCGAACCTAGCAAGAGGGTGTGGAACCGTCAACAAGCTAGACTCGCCGTCGTCATCGACCTTCCGTTTTTGTAACGTCCAGCCCTGCCAGCGATAGTCCTGCGCCCGCTCCGTGACTCTCCGCCATTCGGCTTTGGTAAGTTTTGATAGTGAGTCGCCTGACAGTCTCCGTAGCAACAGGAGGTCCGTTCAGGCTTCTGCCCGGCGGGCACTTGGCGCAAATCCGTCGACTGTTCTAGCGTCCAGATACCGCTTCTCAGTAGGGACTTGGTCCGTTCTACAGTTGGGACAGACCCACGTCTTTTCACTTCGGTACCTAACGCACTGTCCGTGAGATTTGACCGTATGACACTGACTACACTGTACCCATAGAAGAAAACTGGGCCCTCCCGGATGTGACCCTTCTTGGTCCGGGATCATAGGCAAGGTACAGAAAAAACAGGGACTTAGATGTGTTTCGGAGGACGAGTTGGGGCTAGACGAGAGAGCGAGGGAGTTGGATGAGGGCAGAGAGATAGCGTCGGCCATCTCCGATGAAACCTCCATTCCGGACTCAGGCGTCGTCCTTACGCAGCACGTGTAGCTCCCCGTAGTGCGGTTTCATCGCCGCGACTTCTGGCCTCCACGGAATGAGTCGCTCGTTGGTGGGACACTTGTTGGGCGCCAGAAGGCGTGTTAATCCATCGGCGTTACCATGCTGCCGCGTGGCACGGTGGCGGATGTCGAAGTCATAGTCTTGCAGACGCACCGCCCACCTGCCCAACGTCCCCGTGTAGTCCGTGTTGCTGCGTAGGGACAGCAGCGGCTGATGATCCGTTACCAGCACGAATTTATGGCCGTATAGATACGGTCGGAAGTGTTGAATCCCCCACACCACTGCCAGGCATTCGCCTTTGCATGCTTCGTAATTAGCCTGCGCCTGGCTCAGCATCTTGGACGCATACTCAATGACGTGCTCCCTTCCGTCCTTGCCGTGCTGAGTCAGCACTGCCGATATCGCCTGAGGCTGCCAGTCTGTGTACAGTGCGAACGGTATTGTCGGGTCGGGGCGCGCCAACACAGGAGCAGATGTCAAAGCCTCCTTCAACGCCTGAAACGCCGCTTCGCATTCCGGCGTCCAGATCAGCTGTTCCTCTTTCTTCAGTAGGTTCGTGAGGGGCTTCGCTATGTCGGCGAACCCCTTGATGAAGCGTTGGTAATAGGATGCCAGCCCTAGAAAAGCCCGAACCTGGGTGAGTGTGACCGGCGCCGGGGCGTCTTGAACTGCTGCCACCTTCCTCGGATCCGATTTTAGTCCATCGACCGTGACGATGTACCCCAAGAATGAGATCTCCGACAAGAAGAACTCGCTTTTTTCCAAGGCCACTTTGAACCCCGCGTCTTTCAGTGCATGCAAAACCCACTCAATGTGTTCCACGTGGTACTCGTGTGTTTTTGAAAAGACCAAAATATCATCCATGTACACAATCACGCAGAAATTTATCAGGGGCTGGGTTAGTCGGGTTTTGTTAACGAACTCAGCGAAGGCCATATTCATGGCCCGCTGAAACGTTGCAGGGCCGTTACAAATTCCCATGGGACACCGGACCCATTGCCACGTGCCCTCAAATAGGACAAAAGCGGTTTTGGGTCGGTCCTCCGGTCGGACCACGACGTGGTGAAAACCGTGTCGGATATCGAACTTGGAAAATACTCGAGCGGCCACGATGGCATCCAACAAATCGTCGATTCGCGGCAAGGGATACACATCTTTGGTAGTGATAGCGTTCAATTTTCGATAGTCGATACATACCCGAACCGGACCATTTCGCTTTAGCACGAGGACCACGGGAAAAGACCATGGTCCTAGCGATGGTTCGACCCACCCCAACCGCTCGAATTCCCGTACCCTTTCCAACGCCAGCTGCCTTTCTTTAAGGGAATATCGGTACGGTCGACAATGTATCGGGGCGTGATCCCTGGTATCAATCGCGTGCTGTATCAAAGGGGTTAGCCCTATGTCGTGGTCCTGAATACTGACGGCCTCAGGATAGGCCCGTATAATTGCCAGGAGGAGGCGTCGGTATTCCTCCGGAACACGGGCTGGTAACTGAACTTCTACGGTTCCCCCAGGAAGGGAGACCGTCGTCGTAACTATGGGGACCGTCGCGCTGGCCTCGGGCGAGGCCCCAAACAAAGAGTTGTTGGTTTTTGCCGAAAGGACAGTCGCAATAAGTTGACTGTCCGCCAGACTCATCGGCTCGCTTTCCATGTCACTATCACTGTCCAGTTCGGGTTCGGCCGAGGGTGCTACCGAAAAGGTTTGTGCCAGTTCCCTCGGACCCCACCGATACTCCCTTGTTCGGGGTTGAAACGACACCCCCTCTTTCAGGAGTATCGCGACTTTTTCATTCGTGAGTAGGGGCCGTGGGGGTTGAAAAGATAAATCGCACAGCCCCCTCAGCTCGGTAAATCTTTCAGGTAGGGGGTCCGTCCTGAGATACAAGGATGCAGGGGGTTCCGAAAGGTCAGCTATTCGGGACACCCTCAGCAGGGGCTCCCCTTGCACCACGGAGGAGAACGCGTGCGACCAATTGGACTTGCTCCGAACTATTTCCAGTGGTTCTCGCCGCCAAGAATGGCGCCACCGATCCTGAACTCGGATCGGATATCGGTCGAGTACATCAGTCTTGTCAGTTTCCGTCGAGGGTTCATTTTCGCCTGGTGACAGGCGTCGGATCATGTTGATTTGATGGGCTTTCGTGGTGAGGCGAGGCGCCGGCTGGGTACGCATGCGCACCGCCAGTCTCATTGGTATCGTTTGGGGTTTGGGGTGGGCCGATGCGAGCACCACCTTACAACTGTCAAAGTGCATTCGTGCTCCGACCGCCGCCTGCCACAGAATACCTAGCAGAACATCATACGCCTGTACATCCAACACGATCACGTCACACAAACAATGCACCCGCCCCACCCGTATAGGCACGTTCGTTATTCGCCCTTTACAATGAATACTGTCTTCCGTAGCGGATATATACATCTCATCCGGTCGGAGGGGCTGAACCTGTCCTTACCTTCCCAATTGTTTCGTCAATCTCCAAGAAATGGCGACCGCCGATGATCCCGAGTCTAGGATGGTGGCCGAGGGGTTTCCCCAGACCTCGCAGTCACACTCAACGCTTTTCCAGGTTATAGGATAGGCTCGGAGGAATACCTCGGGTTTTTTCGAGGCAGAATCTACGGTTTGGATCATTCCTATCTGGTCGGTTTCGTGCACCTTTGAGGTCGTGGGCTGCGACTTCTCGTTTGTGGGTAGGTCCTGTAGGACCGACTTTTTGCCCTTTTGACTTTCCTCGAATCGACGCCTGTTTTTGAGGCACCGTTCGATCAACTTTTCGTTAGCCGCTTCGGAAATGGTTAGCAGATAGGGAATAGGGACGGAGATCTAAAGATCCAGAGCCTTCAAGGCATCCAATACGTCGATATGGCCATCCTTGTATTCAGGACCAGGCGCCGCAAGGTCTTCAAACCCTAGTCTCCACGGCCCGAGGTCGCTTTCCTCGGTAATTCGTTGGACGTGACGTACCACTCCGATGGTCCCGGGTTCGAACATCGCCTCAGCCATGTATTCATTGGGCCCTATCTCGGTGGCCGCGGGGGTCACCATTTCCGTTGCCCCGGTATCCATCACCGTGGCCACCCTCCCCTGGCCTGCAGCGGTTGGAGCAGCCAACGGGATTGTGGAAGGCCCAGCGGGCCCACCCTGAGCTCAAGGTTTCGGGCGAAATTTCGCAAGGTGACCTGGCTGATTGCAGTCATAACAGCGTAGGAACTGGACAGCCCCGGCCACGACCGGTCTTATCATAGGGGCCCCGTCAGCCATAGCCGCTTGTTGCCGTTGTGCGGCGGCTAGGCGTTGTCGCTGCAGGCCCTGAACAAACTTTGTCAACGGGGCCACTACCGTAACTAATTGTGCCGCGACCTCCTTCATGGACACTTCTTCCTCACCCCGGCCTCCTTGTGCTTGGCTAGGGCGACGGGAGGCCGAAGCAGAGGAAAAAGCTTTCCGATCCACGCCCTTTTTTGTCGGACCCAACCCGAAGCGATCTTCGAACATTTGTGTCGTAGCGGAGTAGCTATTGTGTCGAACACCCGAAGGGTCATCTTCGTCGGATTCTGAGTCCAGGCCCACATCGTAATTTTCTTTCTCGTACTTAATTGCGTACTGAATTAGCTCCGTCAGGGTATGTTCTATAGGGTTGCATTTCTTGCAGATCTTTTTCTGCAGACGAGAATCTGACAGTCCTCTGACGAAATCGGTCCGTACCATTTTCTCATCCACCCCGGAGCGTTCGGCTAAGTACGTAAAACGTTCAGCATATCTGGCCAAGGTCTCCCGAGGCTGCTGCGTGTATTCCTTTATTAAACGGAGGCATTGACCCGGTGCGATGTGATCAAATCTATCAAGAAATTTCCTCTGGAAGGCTGCCCAATTAGTGAAGGGGTTATGTCCATACCACTCAAAAGCGGTTCCGGCTAACCTTCCGGGTATTCGTTCTCGGAGCAACTGATCCGACCAGCCCTGGGCTTTCAAGGCCGCTAGCCAGGTACGAGGGTCGGTGTCATGTTCGGAGAAAATGGGAACTTTGGAAGGAGGAGGTACAAAGTACAGGGGATGATTGGCCATCCCCGCGTGGTTGTCACCGTCGTTTTCACCCCCAATTCCGGGTTCCACCATCGCGGGAGGCGGGTTTTGAGCCCTGCCTCTCGCTCGGTTCTGATTGCTATTCGCGGGCCTCCTTCGACGGGGAGCCAGCCTACTCAAAAATGCGAAAAATCTAATAAAAGGATCAAAAGGAAAAGAAGAACTTTAAAACAGGGTAATCGTCCTAGGAAAACCTCGGAGCCGAAACGAATCAGCTCTGATACCAACCTCACGCCCCCTCGCGGTGTCCCGTACGGGGTCACCGATCAGAGTTCTAGGAGGGGCGTGGCCGAGGATTTTTTGCCATAAGGGTTGAGTCTCCCGGACAGAACGGGAGGCCCTCGTTTCGTGCCAGATGTTTTCCCCTGGGTCGAACTGTCGCCGCGAAGTCCCGTGGGGGTCGGATCACTCCGAGACAATAAAATCAAAAAGGTTTCCGCAAAAATGAACTGTCGTCGTGCATTTGGACGGGAAAAGGCATAAGAGGGGGGGGGGGCATGGTGGTGGAAGACAAAACCTCGGCCGTCAGGGGTTTGGGGGATAGGKGGKGGGTTCGAAGCCTTCAGGCCTCATCCTCGGTTCTCACGAAGTGGCCGAACCCTCGGGTCTTTGCTGTAGAGGTGGTTGGTTCGAGGCCGTCAAGCTCGGCGTCGGACTCACAGAGTCCGCGCGAAAGTTTCCGGGAGGGTAACGCGGCGGGAGGACTCGTCGGCATCCGAATTCGAAATTGCGCAGGCAGCGTCCCCGCACTACGGGAAAGCTCGGGGAAACGTGTCGCTCCCTCGTAACCCAGGACCAGCCATCGCCAAGAACACGAGTCCCCCTGGCGACACCAGCGACAATCAAACTGCGGCCGCCACGCGGCGTGAGCGGCCGACCAGGGCAACACCATTAAGCCCGTGTAAGGCAATATTAGAGTCGGGGAATCAAAACGATCGATCAGGACAAACCCGTTCCCCCTTATATCACACGCCCGAGGCGGGTCCTGCCAACACACTTGCTCCGTCCGCCTCAGCGAGTGCCGTACGTCCGCATCGCAGTAGACGTTGTCGTCATCTGTCATGGGGAAGGTCGGTAGCGAGATGAGACGGTCGGAGGTACGCGATGAACACGGGCAAGATCCCACGTTCCCGGTCATCCGAACCAACACCGAATCCATACAACAATCGACGCAATTCTTCTCTCTTAAAAGTGGGTGAGTCGAGGGAAGATGATGAACTTTAAGCTTTCTCCCTTTGCGGGGGCGTCGACCGTCCGCGTGGACGCAGGCGGTTGACGTCACCGGTACGGTCCAAGAGCGATGACTATCAGTTCAAAAAGGAAGGCGAGAGAGAGAGAGAGAGAGAGAGAGAGAGAGAGAGAGAGAGAGAGAGAGAGAGAGAGTGAGTTACGCCGAAACCGCGAGCGAGCGCAGAAAAGACCACTGAGGGGAGGGGAACAACCGGATCAACACACTCGTACTCCTAAGCAGACGGTCCCCCAGTTCAGTTTCCCCATCCCCGCCCGAACGAATACATACACACATACATGCATGCAATCAACAAATTGTGACAGGACATCTAATCATCCATGGACCTTCGACATCACTCGTGCGCACCACCAGCTCCCATCACTCGGGGCTTCACACACACGACATGCATAGACAAAGCAGCAATGGAGATAAAAGCGAGTCCTTCTTGTACACAAAAAATTCAATTAAYTGCCGCCCCYAKGCGCAGCCTTCAAAACTCCCYAAGACCACCGACCACCATAGCCACAARGCCCTGCCGCGGCCGGCGTCCAATCCCCACCACTGCTCCGTCCCTCYGACTGCTTCGCCCYGARACTACCGCGGGTCCACCCCACGTCRTCACTCCGCCCGTCCTTGGGCTCGTMGAGCCTGTTCGGCGCCGCGGACTCTCKCGCATAGCTCGCRCAGCATTGCAGCCGAGATMAAAGAGAGAGRGAGGAGAGGGTTGCRCRAATTTATAGCGCGGGAGGCGGCRGGTTGTCAGCGCGAGGTGCGGGCARCGCAGGTTGTAGATGAGCAGGACAGGAGGAAGGTGGGGAGTTAGAGGGTTCGACCCGCGGGATGGCATTGTCCTACGTGATTGGGGTGTCCGTTCAAGTGGCTCGCGGTTTCCCTCTCTCCACATTGATCCGAGCATCCCAACTACGCAGCCAATCACTTCGCGGGATAAGGATCGAGTTGGGCGGGGGGGAAGACGAAGAGTCCGTCATGGGGAAAATGCATGCAGCAAGAAGGGAAGACGGCGCGAGGAGGCAAAGCAAGAAACGGGGATGCGAGACGCGCGAAGAAATCGGAGCTTGGGCACGCGCGCAAAAATTCAAAAAGTCCCAACCGTACCCGTTTCTTGGTTTTCATACCGCGGCCGCTACTCGCCCGCGGAACTTATTAACCAAACAAAATGAAAAAGCCGTTTCAAAAAGAAAACAAAAGCAAAAAGAAAGAAAACCCCTTTCTATCCGCTTCCGTACGTCGGGGCTTCCGCGGGATTTTTCCTCAGGGATACGGCAAGCTGCGCGGTACGGATCTGAGCTTATCACAGGGTAGCGTGTGATGCGCAACCTCACACCCCGCTCGCCGTTCCGTACCTGTGAACACCGATCAGAGTAATTGGGGGTGTGGCCGAGGATTTTTGGCCAGGAGGGTTGAATCGCCCGGGCGGAATGGGGAATTTTTGTTTTGTACCGAGGTGCTTTCCTCTTGGGTTCGAACCGTCGTCGAGTCCAAAGGAGAGATACAAGGGACGGAGGGAAAGATATTCCGAATCGACCAGCTCCGTCCTCTTTTTCAAGAATTTACGGATGGCGATGAGCTACCCCGGCTACCATTGACAAAACCCAAAAGAGAGACAAAAAGGGGAAAAAAAAAGACAAGGACGCGGAATTTTACCGCTCCCTTTTGCGCCAGGTTTGCATAAACGTTGTGGCGGTCACGCAGGAATATGGGATTTTCAGGCCTCGGTGTCTGATTCGTGGAGCCCGTGCGGGCGTCCTAGCGCGGGGTCGCCGAATGTCGGGTAAAGCGAGGGAACCCAGGTTCGAAAGTTAGCCGGAAGCGCACCCGCATTGCGGGAGAGTTCTGGGAACCGAGTCGCACCTTCGTATCCCAGGACTAGTTTTCGCCAGGAGCATGAATCCCCCTGTTGACACCAGCGGCTGTTAAACTGAGGCCGCCACATGGCATGGGCCGCGGGCCAGGGCAACACAGTCAGATCGGTGTAGGGCAACACAGTCAGATCGATGTAGGGCAGTATTAGGGGAGGGGAAGAGAACCAATCAATCAACACAAACCCACTCCCTCCTATGTGGAAGAGCCTAGCTAGGTTGTGCAGATGAATCTGCTCGGTTTGTCGCAGAGTGCTCCGCACGTCCGCGTCATAGTACACGCTATCGTCGTCTGCGATTGGGAAGGACGGTAGCGCGTTGTGATGGGCCGATACAAGGGTTGAGCATGGGCAAGGGCCCGCGATCACGTCTGTTGAGACGAGCGCTTGCTCCATCCAAAGATTAATAGAACCCACCTTACTCTCTCTCCCTCTCTTCGTGTCAACCTGAATGCTAGTTCAGGGGTTTAAGGTCGTGATCGTTGTGTGGTTAATAGGACGAAGGTGACCTCGGTCGAGTCGCAGAAATATCAGCCGCGTCAAGGAGACGAGGGCGACTAAGCTCTCCGGTTATCGAGTACAAATCGGGGAGGGTGGGGGAAGGGAAACGTTTAGCACCGATCCCCCGCATACACACGGCGTTGGGATCGGACAGGGGGTCGAGGAAGGGAGGGAGATCCAACACACTCATGCATCCATGCAAACGGTCAACACCCCACATTCCCCTGAAGTGCTCCTGTAAGCGCCCACACATCTACTCATCCAGCTTTCTTGGACAGTGAGACATTTAACATCCATAGACTCTCATACCACAGCCTGCATACAACGGGATGCCCATACTTCGGGACCTTGCACATAACACACTTGGATAAAGCAGCAATGGAGATAAAAGCGAGTCCCTCACTATTCAAAATTTCACATTCGACTGGCCTCCTTCAGGCACAACCCCCAATCAATCCGAACTTCCAACAACAATAGCCACAAGGCCCTGCCGCTGGCAACATTCCATCTCCACCACCGCTCCGTCACTCTGATTGTCTTACCCCAAGTCCACCGCTAGGCCCGCCCCACGTCGTCACTCCGCCCGTCCTTGGGCATGTCAAGCCTGTTCGACGTCGCAGACCTCACACATAGCTCGTGCAGCATTGCAACTGAGATCAAAAGAGAGCAAGAGGAAGGGACTGCGAGAATTTATAGTCTGGAAGGCGGCGGGGTGCCAGCGTGAGGTGCGGGTAGCACGGGGTGTAGATGAGCAGGACAGAAGAAGGGCCAAGGTTCCAAAAAGATCGAAGGAAGCAAGTCGAACGTTCTGTGTGATTGGAGTGGTCGTTCAAGTGGTGTGCGCTTCCCACTTTCACCACATTGATCCGACCATCCCAATTACACAGCCAATCGCTCACGATGATGGGTAATGAAAGGATCGGACTTCACTCAAGGGAAGACGAAGAGGCATGCAAGAAGAGAGCGTGCAGCAGGAAGGAAAGATGGCACGGGGATGTAAATTGGGGGAACGGGTTTACGCAACGTGCAAAAATTTGAAAAAAACAGCCGCGGGTGCAAGAAAACAAAATTTCCACCCACGCTAATTCCTAACCGTTTGTTGGATTACTCGGCGCGGCTGCTAACCGACCGCGTCAGGGGCAGCTCTAAAAAAAATCAGTTTTTGTTCCGTCCCCCTTCGCTTTTCAAGAAAAAGGGAAAAAGAAAAAGAGAAGAAAAATAGACCCCGCTCATCCCGATCGCCTAGAAACCGTACTTCGAGGCTTACGTGGGATTTTCCCTTAACGGTACGGGAAGCCGCTGAATACGGATCCTGGCTTATCACATCTGTTTTGATGCGCAGGGGGTTCCGAAAAATAATCAGTCTCCTGATTGTTGTGTAGGTGTCCTAATTCTTCCGAGGATCCGGGCGGCCACTTCATCATCAGCTGGTCCGGATCATCCACTAATTTATTCTTGACTCCCCATCGTCGATTTTTCCTTGTATTATACATCTGATTGAAATGGGCCACTTCATTGTCAGCTGGCCTGATCGGTAATCAACTGAACTCTATTTTTTATTATTATTATTATTTTGACATGCATACAGCGCGTGTTGACGCGCGACCTTTTTTATCAGGAAGACGAAGAATAGAAATGAAGGAGGAAGTGGTCGATGTCAGGGTTGAGAGGGGGAGGAAGAGGAGGAAGGAAGGCTGTCAGCGCAGCCGGGGTCGTTGGTGCCTCCACTTCGTTGAAGTGATATTGGATGAAAGAGTGGTAAAGAAAGCCCCCCAGTACATGTGACAGGACACGTGGCATCAGATCAGCAATGACCCGAACGATTCATCGTCGCACTATGCAATTCCCGGGGCCCGACATCACCAGATGGGTCTCCGTATACGATCGTCGCTCCTTTCTGAGCACCGCAAGGATGAGGAAGTGATACATGACGTTCGGTCTCCGACCGGCCTCATAAATAACCGTCCCCGCCATTCTGGCCACCACACATCCTTCAAATGGCGGCTATAGAAACGACACTCATGTGGGATCAGGATGAGGGGCCCCGCGATCGCCTCGAGCCTGATCGTTGCATGCTCCACCATGAAGTCGATGTCAATCAGGTGAACGCTCCGGTTTGGAGGAACTACTAAGGTCAATGACCGTGGAACCCCGGAGTGGCTGGTGAAAGCAGAACGGTTCTGCGAGGATGGGGGTTCTGGATGCAGGATATGGTACTCCCCCCATTCCTCCTCCTGCTGCTGGTGCTGACAGGCCGGCTCCATCAAGATTGAGGTCGGGAAGGAGTGGGGGTGGTGGTGTCTGCTCCTCGTGACCCCAACGTGTCCTAAATCCATTGGCCCCGACTCCTTCCCCAGGTGGGGGTCCGACAATCAGCGTGGCCCGACTCTCCGGCGTGGGATCTGGCTTCCTCGCAGGCACTGGTTGGACTACTTCTTCCCCTAGTCCCACCCGACTTCCTTGCGCTTCCAGCGATGGCTATTGACGCCTCTTCTTGATGGCCTTCCTCAGAGTCTTCGAGGGCGTCGGTCTTGGATAGGACGAGGGGGGTTGCAACTGCTTCTCGTAGTTGAGATCTATCACTTTTTCTCTCGTCCGCGAGTTGTAATACAGTATAACCACCGCATGGTACATTCTCGTTGGAGCCGACACCGTTTACAACCGGAGTTGGAGGTCGCCTTCTTCAATGGCGATCACATGCGCAATGGACAATAGCTCAATATGGATGAGCTCCAACAGTCCCGGCTTGTCCATCCCGACCTGCCCGAACGGGTATAACGCCATCGTCCCCTGCTTCTGCTCCGGCTTGGGCTTCAAAATCATGTAATACACCAGCAAGTGTTCGTCGACGTTGTGCTCCTCATGGTCGACGTAAAATCGGAACATGCCCACCACTACGGATTGGTACAGTGCGCGATGCAACTCCCATGCGTCTTCGTCCGCGAACGGTAACGGTTCCACGTTGGCCAACCCCATCAGGTACTCCGAGAAGTTACGCATAGGGTAGGGATTCTCCGTTAGTTGATAGGGAAGGGCGGTGTAGGAGAAGAAGGGAGGCATTTAGTATGGAGGAGGGAGAATTACTTGGATGTTTAAAGGGACATTTAGCGGGGGGGAAGAGTGCGGGTAGTTGAGGTACCAGCACCAGTTGGCCGTCTGGCGCCTGAAGCGTAGTCCCGCAAGAATTTCCTTACCGGTTCCCTTATCCATTCCTCCAAGAGCATCAAGTCGTCGATGAAGATGGCGACATTGTGAGCGAAGTTGGCAGCCACTCTAAGGGCGCGAAACTCGATGAACACCCTCGTCGTGGCCCCTCCGGGCAGATGTGTGACGTCCACGTACAACCCCGCATATGTCACCCGCTGGCACAAGACCGAACATGCGGTGAGATCCGCAACACCTGGCCCCGGTATGCTTACTTTCTAGACATTATACCACAGCTCCTTATCATCGTTAAACTGGTGCCGCAATAGGTGTTCCGCGATAGGCGAGAAGAAGTAGAAGGGGATGGCGCAGCCGAGGCAAAGGTCCGCTCGTGTCCTAGCAATGGCCGAAATGGGCGGAGGGCAGCAGCGTGGCGAGTCATAGGTCTGGCCTGCATGCTGTGCCTTGGGACGAGCTTCGCGGAGTGCTGGCCTTCTGCACCAACTTCCGTCACCTCGTAAATGCCAGTGTAGCGAGGGTGGATCTTGGAGGAGTGCGCGGATTTTCGTACCTGCACCAGATCCCTGATTTTATAGCGGGGCAGTGGGCCCGTTGATGCATGTCGGTGCTCATAATCTCGGATTTATTGTTGATGTGTCAGATCCACGGCCTTTTGTCGCCTTCGGGCCAACGTGGGGTTGGTCCTAGCCATCAAGTCCATGTAAGCCTTGTCCCTGTGTTGGGCCCTGGTCGCTCTAACTTTCGTGCCTAGTAGAGGTGATAACTGGACCCGAGGGACACTGTTGGTCCTCAACTTGAATGGGGACACCCCGGTACTACCATGGGGGGTGGCCCTATAGACGGCCAAGATGTGGTCGACTATGACGGGCCAGGTCCAAGTATCTCTCACCGTAATGTTCCATCTAAGGGCAGTCTTAATCATTCGGTTGGCATTTTCTACCAGCCATTGGCCTGTGGCTTGTGCCCTTTGGAGTACGAAATCCTAACGTTGGCCCTTACGAGATGTCGCTCCAGTTCCTCCTGGAATTCAGACCCATTATCCATGTGTACCTCTTCTACGTCTAGGTGCATGCATAAGAAGCGGTTGATATACCAGGCTACTTCTAACGAGTTCCGACTATTCATGCGATAGGCCTCGATCCACTTGGAAAAATGATCGACGTCCACTAGGAGGACGTTGAGCTCGCCTTGATCAAAAGGACCCCTCGGTATGTTAATATCTGTCATGTCGATACTAACTCACTGAAAGGGGCATTCTACCCTAGTCAGTACCATTGTCCAGAGCATATGAACCGCCGCTTTATCCACCGCGCAGGCCGGGCAATTCTGGACGATGTACCTGACATCCTCCCGAGTTCCCGACCAGTACCATCCGTTCTTCTCAATGGCCTTTGCCATGTATTTGACTGCGAAGTGGACCGCATCCTCTTCGTGTGCGGCTCGTGTCCAATCGAACCTAGCAAGAGGGTGTGGAACCGTTAGCCAACTAGACTCGCTATCGTCATTGTCTTTTCGTTTTTGCAAGGTGGATTCCGGCCAGCGATAATCATGAGCCCGCTCCGTTAGTCGTCGACGTTCTGCCTTGGTAAGCTCCGCCAACGGATACCCCTTTAATCTCCATAGCAGTAGGAGGTCTGTCCAGACTTTTGCTTTGCGGACACTTGGCCAGAATCCATCCTCCGTCCTAGCTTCTGAGTACCGTTTCTCCGTGGGGACTTGGTTCGGTGGGCAATTGGGGCAGACCCACTTCATTTCGCTCCGGTACCTAATCCAACATACATGGGACCGGATTACGGAGCATTGGCTACACTGTATCCATGAGACGAAACTAGGCCCTCCTAGGTGTGAATCACCCCGATACAGTATCATAGGCAAGGTGCAAAAGAAGCAGGTGGGGATAGATGAGTGGGTCGAAGAATAGGGAAAAGACGAAGGAGTAGTTGCCACTTCAGGGGAGATCACCATCCTAGATCTTGGTAGTGCCCTTGCAAAAGACGTGCATTTCCCCATAGCGAGGCTCTATCGGAGGCGAAGAAGGCTTCCACGGAATGAGCCGCTCGTTCGCACGACACTTCTTTGGCGGTTGGAGGCGGGTCAGTCCATCCGCATTTCCGTTCTACTTGGTGGCGCGATGGCGAATGTCGAAGTCGTAGTCTTGCAACCTCACAGCCCACCTTCCCAAGGTTCTCGTATCCTTTTCGTCTGCTCCCTAGTGAGTCAGCACCGCCGATATCGCATGGGGCTGCCAGTCGGTGTGCCGAGCAAATGGCTTTGTCGGATCCGGGCGCGCCAAGATTGGTGTGGTGGTCAGGGTCTTTTTAGCGCCTGAAAAGTCGCCTCACATTCTGGCGTCCAGACCAACTGTTCTTCCTTCTTCAACAAATTCGTTAGAGGCTTGGCAACGCAAGCAAACCCCTGAATGAATCGTCGATAATAAGACGTCAGCCGCGGGAAGGCTCGAACTTAAGTTATTGTGACCGGAGTTGGGGCCTCTTGTACGGCTACCACCTTCCTTGGATATGGCTTCAGGCCATCCACCGTGAATATGTATCCCAAGAAGGAAATTTTCGCTTCTCTCCAAATCCACTTTGAACTGTGCGTCTTTCAGCGCATGCAAGACCCACTCAACGTGTTCCACATGATACTCGTATGTTTTGGAAAAAACCAAGATATTGTCCATATACACAATCACACAAAAAATAATCAGGGGTTGGGTCAGGCGGGTCTTGTTAACGAACTCCGCGAAGGTCATATTCCTGGCCCATCGGAAGGTCGCGGGGGCGTTGCATATTCCCATGGGACATCTGATCCACCACCACGTGCCTTCAAATAAGACAAAAGTTGTTTTGGGCCTATCTTCCGGTCGGACCTCAACGTGGTGGAAACCATGTCAGATATCGAACTTCGAGAAGACTCGGGCAGAACCGATGGCGTTCAGGAGATTGTCGATACGGGGCAGCGGATAGACATCTTTGGTGGTAATAGTGTTTAACTTTCGATAGTCAATGAGGACGCAGATTGTCTCGTTTCGCTTTGGCACAAGGACACCAGGGAACGACCAGGGACCGAGGGAGGGCTCCACCCATCCAAGACGCGCAAACTCCCGTACCCGGTCCAAGGCTAGTTGTCGTTCCTTTAACGAGTAGCGCTACGGTCGATAGTGAATTGGGGCGTGGTCCCCGATATCAATCGCGTGCTCTATCAGGTGTGTGAGCCCTATGTCGTGATCTCGGATGCTGACCGCCTCGGGGTAAGCCCGTATTACCGCAAGAAGGAGGTGTCTGTACTCGTTGGGTACATGGGCGGGTAATTGAATGTCAATGGTCCCACTAAGAAGCGAAACCGTCGATGTAACGGTTGGAACCCTGGCGGTTTCCTCCGGCGAGGCGCCGAACAAGGAGTTGTCGGTTTTTACCGAGAGTACGATTGCTATGAGTTGACTGTCCGCCGGGCTTATCGGCTCCCTTTTTGTTTCGCTTTCACCGTCGGGTTCAACGTCGACTAAGGGTTCTACTGAAAATGCATGTAAGAGTTCCCTCGGAACCCCGTTTGTGCTCAGGGGACCTGGGCTGAAACGCTACCCCCTCTTCCAAAAGCAAAGCGGCCTTGGCATCTGTAAGTTGGGGTCGCGGAGGCTTAAAAGACAGATCGCATAGCCCCCTTAGTTCGGTAAATCTCTCTGGGAGGGGGTCCGTTCTAAGATACAAGGACGCAGGGGATTCCGAAAAATCGACTATTCGCGATACCCCCAGCAAAGGCTTCCCTTTCACAGTAGAGGAGAACATTTGGGACCAACTGGACTCGCTTCGGATAGCCTCAGTGAACTCCTGCTGCCTAGGTTGGCAGAAACGGTCTCGAACTTGGATTGGATATCGGTCGGGTTCGTCTGAATCCTCGGTTTCTATCGTGGACCACTCTTCGCCCATCGGCAATCATCGAATCATGTTGATTTTGCGGACTTCGGTGGAAATGCAAGGGGCTGATTGTGTGCGTACACCCACTGCCAGCCTTATAGGTATCGTTTGAGGTTTGGGGTGGACCAATGTGAGCACTACCTTAGAACTGTCAAAATGCATCCACGCTCTTACCGCCGCCTGCCACGGGATTCCTAGCAGCACATCATGCGCTTGTACATCCAATACAATAACGTCACACAGACAGTGCACCTGTCTGACCTGTATAGGTACATTCGTAATTCGCCCTTGACAGTGAATGTTGTCCTCCGTGGCAGATACATACAATTCATTTAGACGGAGGGGCTGAACCTGTCCTTCCCGTCCCAAGAGCTTCGTTAAACCCCAAGAGATGACCAATGCCGACGATCCAAAATCGAGGATGGCGGCCAAGGGGCTTCCCCAGACCTCGCAGTCACACTCGACACTTTTCTAGGTATCGGGTAGGCCCAAAGGAATACCTCGGGCTTCTCCGGCGGTGGATCTGCGGCTTGGATCATTCCAACACGGTTTGCCTCGTGAGATCTCGAGGTTGAGGGTTGTGCTTCAACGATCACTGGTTGATCGTTTATAGCTAACTTCTTACCCATTTGGCTTTCCTCGAACCGGCGCCGGTTCTTTAAGCATCGCTCAATTAGTTTTTCATTGGCTGCCTCTGAAATGGTCAGTAGGTAGGGGATAGGCACAGGGATCCGTAGGTCCAGGGCTTTCATGGCATCCAAGACGTCGATTTGGTCGTCCTTGTACTCGGGGCCCAGCGTCGTGGGGTCTTCGAACCCGGGTCTCCAAGGTCCAAGGTCGCTTTCCTTGGTAATCCGCTGGATGTGGCGTATTACCCCAATGGTCCCAGGCTCGAGCATATCGCCGCCATGTATTCGTCGGGTCCGATCTCGGCAGCCGCTAGGGCCATCATTTCAGTTGTCCCGATATAAATAATGGCCGCCACCCTTCCTTGTCCTGTAGCGGTCGGTGCCGCCAACAGGATTTGGGAAGGTCCACCTGGCCCTACTTGAGCCCGGGGTTTTGGACATCTTTTGCGAGGTGGCTTGGCTGGCTGCAGTTGTAACATCACATAGGTTGAACGTTCCCAGCCAAGGTCGGCCATGGCGTAGCTTTCCCAGCCGCCATGGTCACTTGTTGCCTCTGAGACGCCGCTGCCCTTTGCCTCTGCAACCCTGGGACAAACTCCGTTAAGGGCGCCACAACCGTAACAAGTTGTGCGGCTACCTCCTTCATCATTATTTCTTCTACGTCCCGACTTCCTAGCACCTGTAAAAAGCGCCTGGAGGCGGAGGAGGATGACGGTGTTCTCCGGTCCGGATTCTTCTTGGCCGGCCCCAATCCGAAAAGATCTTCGAACATCCGAGCCGTAGCGGAGTAGCTATTGCGTCGGACACCAGATTGGCCATCCTCGTCTGATTCTGAATCCAAACCCACATCATAGTTCTCCTTTCCGTACTTGATGACGTATTGAATTAGCTCGGTCAAGGTATGTTCAATCGGGTCACATTTCTTGTGGATCTTTTTTCGCAAGCTGGAGTCGGATAATCCCTTAACGAAATTCGTCCATACCATCTTCTCGTCAATCCCAGAGCATTCAGCCAGGTAGGCGAATCGCTCCACGTATCTAGCCAAGGTCTCCAGGGGCAGCTGTGTGTATTCTTTGATCAGGCGCGGACATTGCCCCGACGCGATATGATCAAATCGTTCAAGGAAATTTCCCTGGAAGGTCAGCCAATTGGTATAGAGGTTTTGTTCATACCATTCAAATGCGGTTCCGGCTAACCTTCCCAGAATCTGTTCCCGAAGCAACTGATCCGTCCAACCTCGGGCCTTCAAGTCAGCCAGCCAAGTACGTGGGTCTGTTTCATCTTCGGAGATGGGAACTTCTGAAGGGGCAGGAACGAAGTACAAGGGATGGTTGGCCATTCCCGCATAATTATCCACCCCCTGACTCGGTTCGACCATGGCTCGCGGTTGGTTTTGAACCCCCCCCTTCGCCTGGTTTTGCTTGCCGTTCATGGAGCGGCGTCGCCTGGGCGCCAGCCTTATCCCAAAATAAACAAGAAGCACAAAAACAAATAAAACGTAACAATAAAATTTACATTGTCCCAAGGAAACCTTCGAGCCGAAACAGATCAGCTCTGATACCAACCTCACACCCCGTGCACCGTTCCATACCCGCGAACGCCTATCAAAGTAATTGGGGGTGTGGTCGAGGATTTTTCGCCAAGAGGGTTGAATCGCCCGGGCGGAACGGGGGAGTCTTGTTTCGTACCAAGGTGCTTTCCTCTTGGGTTCGAACCGTCGTTGAGGGCAAAGGAGAGATACAAGGGATAGAGGGGAAGATTATTCGGAAGCAACCAGCTCTGTCCTCTTTTTCAAGAATTTACTAATGGCGACGCGCTACCCGGGCTACCATTGGCAAAACCCGAAAGAGAAGCAAAAAGGAAAAGAAAAAGACAAGGAATCGGAATTTTACCGTTCCCTTTTGCGCCAGGTTCGTGCGAATGTTGAGGCGGTCACTCAGGAATATGGGATTTCAGGCCTCGCTGTCTGATTCGTCGAGCCCACGCGGGCGTCCTAGCACGGGGTCGCCGAATGTCGAGTGGACCAAGGAACCCAGGTTCGAAAGTTAGCCGGAAGCGCGCCCACGTCGCGGGAGACTTCTGGGAACCGAGTCGCACCTTCGTATCCCAGGACTAGTCTTCGCCAGGAACACGAATCCCCCTGTCGATACCAATGGCAGTTAAACTGAGGCCGCCACGTGGCGTGGGTTGCGGACCAGGATAACACAATCGGATCGGTGTAGGGCAGTATTAGGGGAGGGGAAGAGAACTGATCAATCAACACAAAACCACTCTCTCCTATGTGGCAGGCCCTAGCTGGGTTATGCAGATGAATCTGCTCGGCTCGTCGCAGAGTGCTCCGCACGTCCGCGTCGCGGCACACGCTATCATCGTCTGCGATTGGGAAGGACGGCAACGCTGCAATGGGCCGTTACGAAGGCTGAGCGTGGGCAAGGGCCCGCGCTCACGTCCGTCGAGACGAGCGCTGGCTCCATGCAAAGATTAATAGAACCCACCTTACTCTCTCTCCCTCTCTCTGTGTCAACATGAATGGCAGTTCAGGGGTCCGGGATTGTGATCGTTGTGTGGTTAATAGGATGAAGGTGACCTTGGTCAAGTAGCAGGAGTATCGGCCGCGTGGCGGAGACCTGGGCGACTGATCTCCCCGGTTATCGAGTACAAATCGGGGGGTGGAGGGGGGGAAGGGAAACGTTTAGCACCGATCCCGCACATACACTCGGCGTTGGGACCGGACAGGGGGTCGGGGAAGGGAGGGAGATCCAACACACTCATGCATCCATGCAGATGGTTGACACCCCACATTCCCCTGAAGTGCGTCTGTAAACGCCCACACATCTACTCATCCAGCTTTCTTGGACAGTGAGATATTCAACATCCATAGACTCTCATACCACAGCCTGCATACAATAGAATACCTATACTTTGGGACCTTGCACACAACACACTTGGACAAAGCAGCAATGGAGATAAAAGCGAGTCCCGCGAATGGCGAAGAGTCCAAGTAGTTAGGACACCGGCTAGAAACGTGCATTGTTGTATGAGGTTGCGGGTTGAAAACTCTGCTGCCTCGCGCGTTGTCTGCCGTTTCATGCTTTCATAGCGCACAGCCATTCGCACACCTGTTGTTGCGGGTTAGGGTCTGCATTAGGGGGATCGGGTCCCTGTCTGCAGTTCACTCCTGGGGGGTGTTGTTTGTGTTGTTGGGTGTTGTTTGTGTTGTTGGGTCTGAGGGGGTGTCAGGATGGCGAATATAGTAGTGGATTTTCTATGTGCGCATGTGGTGAATTTCGTGCTGGCACAAAAATAGTGTTGCACAACGAAGCATTGAGCGCCGTGATTAAAATACGGGGTCGCGGAGGTGGGGTTGCATCGTTCAGTGGGAGCTGCTACCGTCTGGGGTATCTACCAGAAGAACGGTCTTTTCGTTAAAAGTGAAATTGTTTTCAGGTTCACTTTTTATTTTAATTGTAAAATGACACAAAGAACTGAGGGAAAAATAAGCAAACAACGAGAAAACAATGGTTATACATGAAAGTTGTTGAAGGAAATAAAACACAAATTTTCACCTCGAATGTTCACACGTACACAAGCTGTAAACATGTCACTCAAGGATTGGCAATCCACTTTGTAAACATGTCACTCAGTAAAACATGCCAACCTCATCAATAACTGATGAGAAGTTTAGGAAATGTCGTTATACAACATATTTTCAAAATTGCCTACAATACACATTTTCACCCGGGATGTTCACACTAAGTAAACATGTCAACCTCATTTTTTCAAACCTAGAACCTGAAATTCTCATTGACTTTCCTATCTAACCATGAACAAAATGTCAAATGCTATTCTAAGTCTCATATCAGGAATACTATCTGGTGAGAAACCGAACGGAGAGAAGTGACCTTTTGCAAGCAAAGATGCAAAACCTACACCACAACTAGAAGAATCCTCTTGAGCAGGAATCTCATCTACTGATGTATCAAAGGAGGATGTAGGCTCCTCCACATGATATTTTTCCCGAAGATTTTGTCGATGAAACTCCGCTCTGAAAAAACCTGTCAAAAGTTCGAGGGTTGGACCGTAGTCAACACGATGGAAAGAGTCTACGAGGCGGAATTTACACTCAATGCGATCTATACTGACATAAGCTAAGGCCCAATGATTTTCGAAATGGAGAGAGATGATTATCAAATCAAAATTGAAAAGATTTATGTCCTTCACTCATCTCGTCCCTTCGGAGTATGCGATTTCAATGGACTGAGCTTTTGACAATCTGGGAAAGAAAAAAAAAATTAGAATATGCACAGATGGAATGCTACAAGAACTTTCATCTTTTGTCACTTCTGCACATGTCGAATCCACCTTCTTAATGTAGTCATTGGTGATCTGAACGGCTAGCAGGTACAAATTGATGACTTCATCATTTAACCATTCCCCATCTTTGGCGGCGACCATGACGTCTTTCTTTTCCACCTTCCACCTCCCCTTGTAATCGACAATGTCGTATTCTTCATTCTCTTCAGTGTTGCCGGTAATCATTCCAAGATACTCCTTTTCTTCTACAGTAAGGCGTACTGTTGCTAAAGGAATTTGGAACGAAGGGTCATGCACTGCATACAAACACACATATAAACAACAATAGAGCGACTAAGACTTCACACAAAAACAAGTGATAGACTACATAGATATGAACTCATGTTGTTGGTTGTCTATCTGTTTCATCATCAGTGTTGCTATCTATAACAGATAAACTGCAACCTGCGCGATGCAATTTCTTCCCTTCTGTGAGGCTTATTCCAACAGCTTTAAACGTCCTTAAGGCAGCTGGCTTCACAGATGGAAATGTCATGGGTGTACGACTTCTTCTCTCATTTTTTGGCAATAACTGCAAAGTTGACAAAGCTTGCAAGCCACGACGAATGATATTCTTCTCTCTCTTCCTTTGCAAGTGTACATGTGTCGTTTTCCACAGTTCTTTTTGTCGCCCTGCATGATTGACAAGATAAAACATAATGAAGAACAAGTCCGATTTTCCGTTGTTGAAACTGACTCATGAATACCAATACAAAATATATGGCAATTGCACTAAGTCTTCATACAAAACAATTGCAATATTTCTCTTCAAAAAACGCATAGTTCCAAGGCTAGGTAAATAAACAATACATCTGAGGGATCGACAGAATGGGAGATGAGTGCATGTGATGTACCCACTAATCCGCATATAGTAATAGATATTTTTCCTAAGATAAGAAAGTGTTCACCTCGATGGCTAACTCTTAGTTTTTCTTCAACATGACCTTCTGTCACACCTTTCATATGCAATGGCGCAATAGGAGATTCCTCGATGGCTATCATGAGGTTACCAGACTGTGGTGTTTGAGGTTGTTCAAGCGTTTGTTGAGGTTGTACAAGTACACCTTGCTCTAGTGTACTTAATACTATATGTCCTTCATCCTCTTCGATGCCCTGTACATGGAGTGTTTATTCCTCCTTTACGCCCTCAAAAGTGTCCTGGAAAGTGCCGCTTACTTCGCCTGGCATCGTCGACGACGACATCTGTAATTCCGTGAGTGTACCAGTAATATTAATTTTCATTACAACATTGTCGCCCACTAGTATCATAGTCGCTCAAACTTGGTCAGCTGTGCTCACGCCCTCGCAACTCACACCACCTTTTCGTCTCGAAGTTTTGACACTCGCACCGGCAATCGATCCCCATTGCTGTGTCGGGTTGGACTCAACCACGAGTTTCTCCGCTCGGTCAAGCTGGGAGCGCTCCAATAGTGGACCCCTGTCGTGTTCGACTCGACCATCGTGTGACCCTTCGACAGGTGAAACAACGTCGATTGGTCCCAAAGCCTTACCACTTGTACCGGCGATTGATCCTGATCCCACTATCGGGTTCGACTCGACAGTGAGTTTCTTCGCTAGGTCAAGCCGCTAGCGCTCGAATGGTGGACGAGTGTCGTGTTCGACACGACCGTGTGACCCTTTGACAGGTGAAGCACCGCCGACAGTTGTACTGCCCCCCCTTGGTCCCGAAGCCTTGCTATTTGCACCAACGATCGTTCCCGATCCCACTGCCGGGTTCGACTCGACCGTGAGTTTCTTCGATTGGTCAAGCCGGGAACGATCCAATGCGAGGCCACTGTCGTGTTCGACTCGACCGTGGGACCCTTTAATAGTTGAACCACCGCTCGATCCTGATCCCTTGCACTCTGTTTTTTTAGGCCCCTGAGACCCTTCGACAGTTGAACCACCGTCGCTTGCTCCTGTAGGTTTGCCATGCCCACCGCCGCTTGGTGTTGATCCCTTGCCTTCTGTTGCTTGACGCCGCCCCTGAGACTTTTCGGTTTTTTGCCGTTCCCCACGACTTGCGTCCTTGCCGCTTGCACCGTCGCTTGGTTCCGGACCCTTGTCACTTGCACCGCTCCCTGATCGCAATCCTTTGCCATGCGCACATCCGCTCGATCCGGATCCCTTGCTATGCTCACCAGCGCCGCTTGATTTTTCCTCTCCCCAAGATCTTCTCTGACATGCCAATAATATCCATAAGCCAGGCTGGTTTGTCTATCATAGAACTCTTCCAGATACTCAAGCCACTACGATGTTTTGAACTCTTGGAAAATTTCTTCTGTTCTTACATCTAGTCTTGATAGAGAAACCTCCGGATTAAGTCGCAGGAGTCGCTTGGCAATCTGATTTTTTGCATGTTTCTGAAAGTTCGATCTTGACATGTGTTTGTGGAGGCAAAACTGTCACTCCCCTTCTTCTTTTATAGCCATAAACCACCTCCCTCTCGCCAATGCAGGTTGGAAGTGTTGGGGGTGCCATATAATGTGATGACCCCATGTGGTATCATCCGTCACCGTATGATCGTCTCGGCACACTATAGGCCCCTGAAGCAGTCCAATGTCCGCAGGGATTATGTTTTCAATTTCGTACTCCAAAGGCTCATCAGATGGAGGTTGTTGTGGAGTTCG
Organism: Chara braunii; assembly: GCA_003427395.1. Taxonomy (NCBI): domain Eukaryota; kingdom Viridiplantae; phylum Streptophyta; class Charophyceae; order Charales; family Characeae; genus Chara; species Chara braunii. The sequence continues at coordinate 798,135 of BFEA01000640.1, forward strand.
AGAGCGTAGCAATTCCATAACGGTACTTGGGCTGTGTGCAAATGGTGCCAGAGTTGCCATCAACTCTGGGGAGAGCATTGCTAGAAGCTTCAGATCCAGACTGCCTCCGGATGCCACCGTCATCGTATTGCCCGCCATCTGAGTCGGTGTAACAATAGAAAAAGTCGGCGGCCGAGTCATTAACTGATCCGTTGAAACCGCCATGCTCGAAGCTCCTCCAGAACCGGACGATGTGCCTGGAACACCCATTCTCTGCGAAGCCGGGCTGCAAGCTCTTTGCCTCTAAGCTGCCAAAGCCGCTTGCAAAGTACCATTAACACTCTCTTCTTCTGATTCGTCGGCATCAAAGTCCTCACCATCCACAAAACAAGTCGTATAACCTGCGATTGTAAACGTTCCGATTTGTCGGTCGAAGTACATTGTCTCCAAGCAGTCGAGAAATGAAACCTCCCTCTCCGATGGTGCTTTATGATAACCCCTCAAAAGCGTCTCCATTTTTCTTCTTCTGAGGACATAAGTACGTTCCCCTCTGTGTTGTTGCTTTGTTTCGAAGAGAAACTCTCAAATATTGACCATATTTTGGCCAACCTTGTAGACGAGATCACGTCCTTCATCATGTCGAGGAGGCGGCTTAATAAATTTGGCGAAGTAATCTCATGTTTTGACCATTTTGTCAATGAACTGAGTGAGGAACTCGAACTTCATACCCTCCCCTTCCAACACAATACAATGACGGTGACTCTTTAACAGCTCCCAAACCAATCTCGCATGACCTTTCCCCAGGAAAACAACAGCCTCATCTGCAGGACAAAAATGCTCCAATGTCTCCACCATCGCATTTGGCTCCCTTTCCATACCATCATAGACAACTTTCTCCGGTCGATCCATACCTGTCATTTTCCACTTTGATGGTAGAAAGTTCTTCTCCACGACATCAGTCAACATCTTCGACTTTCTCTCTCTCCGCACAAGTGCCGATATGTCAGTCACCTGCTCGACAAATGATGGACCTGCAACTTGAATATCTTCAAACAAGGGAATAGTGTTGCGATGAAAATCCCCGTCGTTGGAGTACATGATGACTACCATTCTGTTTATGTCCTCCAAAGGCAAGTTTGCAACCTTATATGTCACTTTCCCCTTTGTTTGTTGTAGACGAGTCCATTTGAGAAGATCCAAGTGAATGTCCCACATCGCGACTCGCCTCAAGAATGTGAACTCGCAAGAGCGTGGAACGAAGCACAACAATGTCCAATACTCGCCGCCAAGTTTTCCCATGAACTTCCAGAGTCCATCAAACACTTGTTCAGTTCACGCACCCATCTGGGTCAGGCAGCACAAATCCAGGATGGTTGTGTGGCACGTCAGGTGTCTGACGGCTCTATACATCTCCTTGCAATCCATCTCGTCTGAAACATCGCTCGGTTCCCACTGGAACGGCACGAATACAGATGTCACGTCCTGTTTCTGGAAATATATATATATCGCTTGTCCCGACATACGAATGCTATGCGAACCCCCAGTTTCGGATCTACGCAACAACTTGTTGACAAATTGAATGTACTCTTCGGGGCATTTGTTTGCAAGCGATTTTGTTTTCATGAAGCCCTCCTCTCCTTTCTCATCCTCGCCTCCAAGTGTAGCCGGAAATGACCGCACCCAACTCATTTCTTTGAAATGCCGTCGCTGGTCGATCCACCTCTCTGATGTCAATCCTTGATTACAATACTTAGCGAACAAATCAGGAAGGTTGTCGAAGAATGGTTTCTTCCACTCTGACGGCTTCTTGTGAGGGTCAGGAATGAAGACGAAGTAGTGAAACATTCTCAGCATTGCTCTTTCCTGCTTCACCATTTTCACGTATGTCTCCATCAAATGTTTCCCGGCAGTGTGAGCAACTTTACTTAGCCTTGGAGCCAGTATGACACTTCCCACGAGAATGTCTCGCAACAGTTGAAGCCTCTCACGCCTCCCCAACGTAGACATAACCTTCCATGATCTGACATCCGGATCGCGCACAGCCACGAGGTAACCAGGTCCTCTAGTACCCTGAATCCAGTGCACTGGAACCCTGACTCATTTTTCCAACTCGAATCCGGTGCCAGGTCTTGGCGCTTTCCCCGATTCACCTTGTTTGGTGGCAGGCTTCACACCATCTCTCCCCGGCAACTGTCCACTCTCCCAAGCAGAATACACTTGTTGCACCTTGTCGAACACATCGTCCGTCGCCTTTGCCAATACCATGTAAGGCCCGAGGAAGTCGGACCACTCCTTGGTCCAAGTCTGAAGTGACGGAGTGACCAAATGATCACTCCTGGTCGCGCACAGAGCCATCGCCGCAAACTCTCTGTAATCCTTATTTTTGACGTCTGCAGCAGATCCGCCTATAGCTTCTGGACGACCGGCTGCTTGCCACAACTTTCGTATGTTCTTAATGATAGCAATCTGGTGCGGAGGAGTATTCCATTTGTCCTTCGCATTTTGGAAAGTGCTCAAGGTGCAGTAATTATCCATGCTCCTATCCGGATAGTAAACAGGCCTTGCAGTCCAGTAATCCAAACGGAGCTCACGGGCGATGTCAGGGCGTTCTTGAGAACATTTTCTCGCCGCCGGAACATTGTGTTGACCATTGAGAGGGTACCAGTAGTACTTGCGCACGGATTGGAGATCGAATTCGTCGGGCGTCACTCTTCTCGCCCTCACATTTGTGTCGGAAGCCTCAGTATGCATTGTATCATGTAGCCCAATCAACAAAAGGACAGGCTTCTCATACAATGCACATACATTCACCCCAGCTGTCCTGATCGTTCTCTCTCTGATAGCTGCCTCACCCGATTCAACCATTGTTTTGTAAAGGTCATCAATAAACTCCTAACCGAGGAAGCGTTGATTATATCTGAATTCCTCGTCAGGGATATCCAGAATCCTGTCCAACTTGACAGAAATGAACTGCATTTCCGGCCTCTGGTTACCATTCTCGTCGAACTCAAGGAAGAAGCCTTTGCTCAGATGACCAGCAGAATTCCCAGGCGGCAGAATCTGCAAACCGGGCGGTCTGGTGACTGTCTTGCCCACAACGTCTTCATCCGACTGTGGCTGGTCCGGTGGAAAAAACGAAAGCTTTTTCCATCACACCTCCCTTCGCTGCTTTTTTCCTTGGCTGCCGTTTTTCTTCATGGCCTCCTCAGCCTCCCGCGTACGTTGGACGACCTCCTCAATTGGCAGCATTTTCAACTTGCATTTGCCCTCCTCTTGCTTGGCTCCCTCCTCCTGCTTGGTTTTCTTACTGTCCAAAGCACTTCTCCTCTCTTGCCTGATCTTCCTTTTCTTCTCGACTGGTCGGACTGCATCGACATGCGCCGGCTCGACCCCAACTTCGCGGTGCATTTCCCCACGCCCTGGATCCGCTTCCCAATGCCCATGACCCGGCGCGAGCAGCTGCGTTCGTTTGGAACCCCGATGCACATTTGCATACCCTCCCTCGCCGGTTGTTTCCTCTTCTTGCCCTTCATCCTTATACTCAACCCCTAGATGACCCTCCAATTCGCCCGGCCCACCCCTCTCGCTGATTGTGTGCTCACTCTCTACTTCCTCTTCTTCGCCGCCCTTCTCATATTCTTCGCGTTCTTCATCGCGCTCCCAATCTTCCTCGCTGTTCTCCTCGTCGTCATCTCCAAAATAATGCGGTCCAGCAGGAATGACCAACTCATAGCGTGGCGGGCGGACCAAGGAAACGGGTTCCTTGGTTGATGTTGGTCTACGCTTCATAGCGGCTGACGGCACGATTTG
>BFEA01000641.1:47914-67185 GCA_003427395.1 Chara braunii
CTCTCTCTCTCTCACTCCTCCTCACTCTCTCTCGCTCTCTCTCTGCACCACTTACTTGGCCAAAAATTGAAAGATATCGAATCTTTAGCTTACTATAATCATTGTTTAGGAAATCCTAGCACTAATTATCCAACATTACTTTTTATTAAAAAAATATTTTCAATACTCTTTAGGCCTACTGGTAACAGGCCCATCTTCTATCCTATAGACTTAGCCTGGGATCAAGTCCTACACAGATCGTTGGGCCTATGTACCGGGTACAGGATTGGTTTAGGGATCGAATCTCACTTAGCACACAGGGTCAATGTACAGGGTACAGAGTAGGTCTAAGTATCGAATCTCACTCAGCACACAGGTTCAATGTACAGGGTTAGGGCAGAGGTCTAGGGATCGAATCTCTATGTCTGCAAAGGTCAGGTTAACTGGGTGAAACCGTTTCACTCCCGCCGTCCTAAATTCGAGGTCCTCCAAGAACACTCTAACTCAAGGTGGGACCTTTGCCCGTTCTTTCCCTCTCATAAGCATGTACTATGTCGGGAGCGGTTTCTAAAAGCTCTATTCTTGTGAACCATCGGTCGTCCTCGGGTTCTTAGTATGGGTACCTAACCTTATACTATCTCTGGGGACGACCTCGATCTCATGTCCTGAACACGTCCTCTTCCACGATGTGATCTATATTATATGCACCATCCATGTCTGGCGGAATCATTGACCTCCTGGAAGGGAATCTGTCAGATGTGGTGCAAGGTAACAACTTAGACGCATGGAAGACAGGGTACGTGTGGAGGTGTGTTTGAATGTCTATGGTATATGACGGGCCGTCCTCTCCTCCTTTGACATCTAGGACAAGCCACAGTCCTCTACACACAGGTAAGAGCTTCTGTGAGATGTTTTCCTCAGGTGCGAACTCCTTTGACTTGACCCAGACTAGATTCTTTACCTGAAACTCTGAAGGTCGGCGGTGCTTGTTAGCTTGCTCTATCATCCAATGCAAGGCTTTTCTCAGATTGTCTATGACCTTAGCAACTTCCTGCTCGTGCTGCAACGCAAACTCTCGTGCGTCAGGTGGTAGTCTCTATATTTGGTCCCGGTTTAGTCCCTCAAACGGTCGCCTTGGTCTAAAGGAGTTATGTAGCTCGTTAGGAGTCCTGCATGTAGCTAGATGAACAGTGTTATTGTATGCACTTGCTACTTTGGGAAGCATTTCATCCCAGTTTATCTGATCTAGTCTAATGTAATTTCTGAGTAGCTGCTGCAAGATCCTATTCATCTGCTATGTCTGGCCATTAGTCTCTGGGTGTCGTGCTGATGACATCAACAACTTAGACCCATAGACTTTCATAAGATCCTGCCAATTTTGACAAGTAAACCTCGTGTCCCTATCACTAACCATGGACAGTGGCATGCCATGCTCGCTTACCCAGAAGTCGAAAACTTACTAATGACTAAGTCTGTACGTGCCTCTAAAGGCAGGGGAACAAATACTGCATACTTGCTTAATCTATCTACTATGACCATGAGTTGAGTCTTACCGTGCCTACTTTTGACCCTAGTATCCATGAAGTTGATGGAAACTGAATCTCTGGGTCTTAATGGAATAGGCAAGGGTCTAAGAAGACCTAGAGGGGCTCTGGTTGTAGTCTTATTACACTGACATACCTTGCAGCTGCGCACATACTTTATGCAGTCTGCTTTCATACCTGGCCACGTATATGACATCATGAGGTTAGCTAAGGTCTTCTGCCATCCGAAGTGTCCTTCGGTATCGTGGCATTCCCCTAAGATCAGACTACGTATCTCTTCACTGTTGGGGATGCATAGTCTGTCAGCGACTGTCACATTGGTCTTCTCAAACAGTAGCCTGTTCGTGGTTCGGTAGTGCGGCTCACTATCTAGGGCTTCCTTTACTCTCTTCAACAGCTCACTGTAGATCGGGTCCTGTGCATAGGCATCTCTTACTTTCTGCTGCAGATCAACCCCTATGTCTAGATCGTGCACTATCACGTTGAAGTAATCAGGTCTCCTACTCAGAGCATCGACTACCACGTTGTACTTTCCTTTCATGGGCTTTAACTCAAAGTCAAACTGGTCTATCTCAACAGCCCATCTAGTCAATTTGGGCGCCATCTTGGCCTGTGTCTTTAAGCATCTAAGAGTCTTGTGGTCTGAGTAACTCTTGAAGTGCCTCCCAAGCAGGTAGTGCTTCCAGTGATCTAAAGCCTGCCTGAGTGCGCATAGTTCCCTCTCATATGTCAATGCACATATATACCGGGCTGGGGGGTTCTATCAGGTACATGACGGGGTCTGCTCATGCATTGCTTAGACTCTAGGGTAGGGTAGTGAATCTAGGGATATAAGACCAACTAAGTGTAGCTCAGTTGGTAAGGCATTTAAGCATCACTCGGGAGATAGTGCCTGTGGCATGCTTGGCGTCTTACCTTCGAGACGGTCAGTTGGTGAGCAATGGCGTGGTAGCTCAGTGGGCAGAGCTCCGGTGTTGCAACAGGGGGGTTGTGGGTTCAACTTTGTCGGCGCTCAACTTTCCCCGAGCACAATTGGTTGGTGTAGGTTGCACCCCACGTACTTGTCCCAAGCCTGGCATAGCGCCTTTAAGTTTACAGACGAATGACCTCAATAGCTCAGTGGGTAGAGCAGGGATGCAGCGAATGCGCTAGCGCCAACCGGGTAGCGCTGTTCCGCGACTCAAGCACCGCCCCCGCACAGGAACGAGCACCAGCGCCCGGGGGGGAATTGCGCCGCGCGCCATAGCCCTTTCGAAAGCAAGAGAGAGGGCGGGTTCTGATGGGCTTCCCACGTCAGCGCCAAGCCACGCCTGCGGGGGTGGCCTTTCTCAATACTTGGGAGGTAGGGCGAGAAAAGGCAGGAAAGGTGAGAGAAAGGGAAGAGAGAGAACAAACAACGAGGAAGGAATGAGGAAGGTGGAGGGAGAGGATGAAAGAAGGTAGGGATACGGTCAAAGAAAGGAAGGCGCACACTTCTCGGCTACAATCAACGGAATGCAAGGCGTGGACCCAATCTGGTCGAGGTATTGAAGCAGAATTGGAAGACAACGAGCGGCATTGCAAGTGAGAGCAGACACTAATCCCTCTCCTCACAACCACCATCTTCGCGTACAATTACCAAATCAACCCGGTCCACCTGAACCAGCAGTTTTCCTAATTCCGCGCACAAGCCCAAGAGCACAACGATCCGTCATCATCGTGAACCATCCCCGTCATCATCACCAGCTCCGCCCTCACCGAGTCCATTTCCCACCCCGTTCTCACCTCCCACCCCTTCCCCATTCCTCACTCCTCTCCCACTCCTTTGTGAACCTGATTCCTCGTCCTACGACGACGCCAACCCATCACAAGCCAACCCCCGTTCTTAACTCCAGCCCGTCCCACCCCGATCAATTCCCATCCTAGTCCCGTCCCCGATCCCATCTCCCACCCTGAGTTCGCCCCAGTCCCTCCCCCCACCCCGATCCTAACCCGTTCTAATCCCACTCCCTTTCTCATCCAGTTCCCACCACCTCACGAGCGTAATCCAATCTTCCACCCGGATCCCCTTTTCACTTCGATCTCTGCCCATCACAAGCGCCTTACCTCCCTGACCTCACCCCATCCCGAGCCCACTCTTCTGATCCGACTCCATCCCATCACGTTTCCACCGCCCACCCCTTCCTCGCTGTTCACCTCACCCCCACTCCATCGTAGACCCGATCCTTCCCCCTACTTCGAAGCCATCCCACTATAAGCCAGCTCCCGCTTTCAACTCCAGTTAGATCCCACCCAACCCGAGCCCATTATCTCCCGCTATCTCCACTATCTCCCACCCTGAGATCGCCCCCAGTCCCTCCCTCCACCCCGATCCTAACCCATTCTGATCCCACTCCCTTTCTCATCCCGTTCCCACCACCCCACGAGCGTATTCCAATCTTCCACCCGGATCCCAATTTCACTTCGATCCCTGCCCATCACAAGCGCCCTACCTCCCCGTCCTCACCCCATTCCGAGCCCATTCTTCTGATCCGACTCCATCCCATCACGATTCCACCGCCCACCCCTTCCTCACTGTTCACCTCACCCCCTCTCCATCGCAGATTCGACCCTTTCCCCTACCTCGAAACCATCCCACTATAAGCCAGCTCCCGCTATCAACTCCAGTCAGATCCCACCCAACCCGAGCCCATCTTTGGCCTGTGCCAGATCCCATCCTCCACCCCAACCCCGTCCCCAGCTCCCCCTCCACCCCTCACCCCGACCCTATCCCATCACGTTCCCACTCCTTTCTCTCACTCAGTCCCCAATACCTCACGAGTGTGATCCAATTTCCAACCCGACCCCACCCTTGATCCGATCCCATCCCATCACGTGATCATTATCCGCTCCGATCCCACCACATCAGCAGCCCTTTTTCGTTCCACGCCGATTCCACTCCACCACGACCCCATCCCCCGACCCAATCTTCCAACCCATTTCGATTCTAACCCAATCTCAACTCCACTCGACTCTCATCCGTCTCGCTTGGACCACAATGCGCTTTGTCCGGCTCGGTGAATTTCTCTTTTCAGCGAAATCGGAACTTTACCTTGATCCAGTGTCTGGCCAATTGATTTGACTAAAAGTCGATCCCCAAGTGGGGAGGCAAAATGCTGCCAAATTTTCCCATGAAGCTATGACCCAATACCTCACGTGCGCGATCCATTTTCCAACCCGACCCCATCCTTGATCCGATCCCATCCCATTACGTGATCATTATTCGCTCCGATTCGCTCCGATTCCATCACATCAGCAGCCCTTTTCCATCCCATGCCGATTCCACCCCACCACGACCCCATCCCCCGACCCAATTTTCCAACCCACTTCGATTCTACCCCAATCTCAACTCCATTTGACTCTCATCAGTCTCGCCTGGACCACAATGCGCATCGTCTGGCTTGGTAAATCTCGCTTTTCAGCGAAATCTGAACTTTACCTTGATTCAGTGCCTGGCCGATTGATTTGACTAAAAGTCGATCCCCAAGTGGGGACGCAAAATGCTGCCAAATTTTGGCATGTAGCTATAATCTTTTAAATCCCAACGGCAATCTCGTCCGAGTATCCATCCCATTTTTACTACAGCTTCGCACGATTCCAACTCAGATCCTTACATTGACCCCAACTTTCTTCACACCGATCCATCCACCGCCTCGATCCTCCATCACGACTCAAACTTGAAGACGGGTTTCCTCAATCTGTCCTAACTTCGTCCCAGGAAGACATTTCCAGAAATGACGATTTCGTATTCCCAGGCAGCTCAAAGGGCAATGAGTGAGAAGGAGAAGCGGGATTTCGCGAAAGGACAAGGGGGAGCATCAATGAGCCATTCAGGGCAGATGCCATCGCAGTCAGGCACGAATTCGAAGATGGAAGCTGCCAAGTCACGAACTTTGGGGCAAAAGGCAATGAAATTCCTGTTGGAGAAAACTCAGATTAAGGCGGAGATCAAAATAACAAAGGAGGTAATCAAGGGGGAGGGAGGGAAGGAGGAGGAAGTGGATGTTTGGGAATACCCAGAGGAGGACATCCAGTCCCTGAACGATTTGTATGAGAAGCATGCGGTGCTCTTCAACTTTTCGGGACGAAGCAGGGAGCTCTCGCTGAACGAAAAGAGAAGACGGGTGATGGATAGGCTAATAGCCATGGAAGACGTCCCTGGGAAGGAACCAGAGGTATCATACCATAGGAGGGGAAGGTTTACAGTCATGATCGTTTGCGTGGATCCAACTTACGCGCAATACCTGATATCCATCGGATCGCTGAAATGCAAGGGGTCGGTGGTGACAATTCAACCTTGGAAACCATCAAGGCCACCGCAGGCAGAGGCTTCAAGGCATAGGCAATCCATGCTGAGAAACCACTTCTGGGTCCAGTTTGATAATTTGTCGGAGGGGATGCACAGTTTTGTTCATTGCAGGCTGCAAGCGTAGTATCCTAACAACCCAATCATCGAATGGCTCCCGGTCAACCCAGATTTCCTGGCACCAAATCACGACGCTAGAGTGGCATGCTTGGAAGTAACGTCCGGGGCGCCGCCGAAATTCCCAGATCAGTGGATTTTCAAGAAAAGTGGGCAGAGAGTCACAGTGTTCATCTCATCCAAGACCAATCCTTTCTGCTTCAAATGCAGAGGAAGAGGTCATCTGGGTACTGCATGCCCACAGGGGAGCTTAATGGAAGAGGGGGGGGAAAAGGATGGCATTGAAGCAATCGATGATGCAAGAGTGTGAAAATAAAGCAGGGGTATGGTACATAAACGCAGCACAGTATAGGGGTTGGATCTTTGATGACAATCTGGAAAACCCAAAGTGGGTGTGGGTGATGAAAGGGGAGCCAACAGTTAAGCCAGACATCTATCCTCCTTATGACAGCAGGTGGAGAAACACAGGGGCCAAACGCATGGAGGATAAGGAAACGGGATTCCTTATTAAACCCATGTTGGAAGAAGAAGTAATGCAGGATGTGGAACAAAGATCGAAGCTCATGAGGGAGCTGCATGAGGTTGGGAAGAATGCAGAATTGACATTCTTGGAGAACGCATAAGCCAGAGCGCAGCAGCAGGGACAGGCAAGAGGCAAGATGGAGAGCTCAAGAGGAATGAAGAAGGGTGAGGGAGACAATATGGACTGTGAGCAAGAAGCAAAGAGTGGAACAGAGGGAGGAAACACTTCCACAAAAAGGAAGGGAGAGGAAAGAGGAGAGGATGGGTCCAACACTCAGGAAAGAGAGATACAACAGGGAAGGAGGAGACAAAAGACCCAATCTGGAAAGAGGCCCACTACAAAAGAGGAAGAGGGAGAGGGCAGAACCAGCAAGGAATCATCAGGGAGCTCGGGAAGGAGAATGAAACAGATTCAGGCTCACATGGCGCGGCCTCAAAGGGAAGCAGGGCAAGAGAAGAAGGGAAAGGGGTGGCAGGAGAGAGGGAGGACGACTTGACAGACAATGATCACTCAGAAGGATCCCCGCATTACGAAGAAGACAAAAGCGGATCCCAGGGCGCCCAAGGCACCCAGGGTCAGGGAGCATTGGAGGATGAAGAAAAGGTAAGAGAAAGGGCGAGAAGAAGGGGCATGCAAAATGTTGAAGCCATGACAGTGGAACAAATTTTACAGGCAGAGGAGGACCAGAGGGAGAATTCAGCAGACTCAGAGAGTAAAGACTCATCAGAGGACGACGAGGAAGAGGAGGAGGAAGATGTGGAGGACTCAAATGTGGAAGATTGGACAAGAGAACGATGGATAAAAGAGGTTGAACAACTGGAATGGGGGAGGACGATCGAGTGTGAAATCAGACTGGCCCACCATAAGCACCTAAGGACCCTCCAACATGCCACACAAGCAGGGGGGGACATCACATCAGAAAACAGGTTCGAACTGCTACGGAGAGAAGGGGAAATCAACGAGTTTTACGCATCTCAGTACGCAAGAAAGAGCTGCACAGTAAAAAATGAGATCTACATACAACTGGAGGAATATGGGAGGTTATTCCAATGGCCTAAGACCTACCACAACAAGGAAAGGAAAAGGGACGACAAGAAACGGAAGGCACAAACGACAGAGGAGCAAGGCAATACAACTAGAGGGGGAACGACTCAATGGAAGGTGCAGCCATGGAGGAAGATCAAGGAAAGGGAGAGAGAGAAGAGGAAGAGGTGCGGGACTTGAGAAGGCAAGCCACGATCTTGGTGGTGCAGGTAAACCTACTCAAAGATGAAAACAGAGAGTTGGAGGACGACACAGTGAACGTATAAAAAATAGCAAAGGGACAGTGGAAGGAGATAGAAGTTGCGGCCAGACTGGAAATTAAGAATGGGACGAGGAGGAGAGTGGTCTTACCCTGTCGATGGAATGAGAGGCACTCAGACTGGGAGGTGCCAATCAACCAATCATTGCAGCTGATAACGACCCCGGTGAAGGAATGCTCAGGCTCAGATCTTCAGAGATTAATAGGGGGAGAAGTGCCAGCTCGAGCGTTTATATTGAGAGAGGGAGAAGAGGAGCCGATGGCAATAGGTGAGGAAAGTGAGGAGGAAGCAACAACTGATTTCGGACCACTGCTACTCCAAATGGAGGCCGATTCCGAACTAAGAGAAGGCTTGATATGGATGCCTTGGCAGGTGGTGGAGACCATCCCCTATGGGCTGCTGAGAGGGGAAGTGGGCGCGGATGGGTGGCGAGGTGCACAACGGTCGCAGTAAAGATGGAGGCTTTCGTTTGGAAGCCAGACTTCTTCGACAAGAGGGTAAGTGAGGTAGCAGCAGTCATAGAGCTCACTACACAAGAGACCTGAAAAAGGAAAATTAGAAGGAGAGTCCACATTCTAACACGGGGACCTAATGGAGGGAGGTGGGGAAAAGAGACAAAAAAAACAGAGAAGAAGAATTAAAGGGGGAACACGTCCACCGGAAATCAGAATAGCTTCATGGAACGTGAATGGGATGGTGACAATTTTAGAGAATAGTGACAAATGACAAAATGTAGTGAATTACTCAGGATGGTACACATTGTCACCACCGGATTTCTTGTGCTTGCAGGAAACACATCTTCAAGAATCAGAAGAGCACCAGAAAATGAAACACAAGATTGAGAAGAAGTTGCAAGGACTTAAGGCAGCATGGTGGGCTCCGGCGGCAAGTAACCATTCCACGGGTGTAGTCATACTACAAAACCAAAGGGTTACGTCATCATATAGGATTCGCATCACGGAAGCAAGGGTTGACGAGGAGGAGGGTAGATGGGTTAAGGTTGACTTCGAGCTGCATGAGGAACCCTACACGTTACTCTCGGTTTACTGTCCGAATAACTCTCAGCAGAGAGTGGATCTGATCGATAGGCTTAAAGAGATCCTAGAGGGGAACAGGCATTTGATTCTAGTAGGAGACTGGAACGCCACCTTAGATCCCAGCTTCGATAGACTATCGGGAGGGATTAGACCAGAGGAGGAGGGGGGGACAAAAGAATCACTACCGATTCATAGGCTAATGACGAATTTAGAACTGATAGATCCCTATAGGTTGTATTACCCGGACGAAAGACAATTCACTTATCGCAAGAGGAACCACAACCAACATGTGTCGGCCTCCCGGATAGACTATTTCTTGACGTCGTCAGGAGTAATAGGCATGTTGCAATCAGTGAGTATAGGTAGCTTACCGTACGGACTGGGTCTGGATCACAAACCTATCCATATGAGTTTGTCACCAGACAAACAAGTCATCAGAGGTAGGGGGTTCTACAAAATCAACAACTCCCTCCTGAAAACTCAGGAAATGAGACGGGCGGTTTTACAAGTGTGTCAAAAACACAACCCAGACACACATACATTCCCAGAGCTGCTTTTGGCATTGTCTAATGCTTCAGCAATAGTGGCTAGGAGGCTTACAACAAAGAGGATGGAAAGAGAAGAAGAGTTAGCGCGAGCAATTGAGATAGCGGAGCGTAATACTATTAATTCGTCAGGAGACGAATTATACGAAAGAGTACTGGAAAAGGCAAGGGAAGAGATGGCGGACTGGCAACGGTGGAGAATGAAAGGCCTACAAATGAGGGCTAGAATCAGGGAATGGGAGGAGGGGGAGAGAATGACCAAATTCTTCTTCCAAAAAATAAAGTCCAAGGGAAGGAATAACCTCATAGAGCAATTAGAAGGGGAAGGGGGGCTTACCTCGGACAAGGAAGGGATGTTAAGGGTGGCTTTCGACTTCTATAGTAGACTATACACATCTACAGAAAACCAGCTCCCGAGGGTAAGGGTGGAAGAAGCGAGAACAAAGTTCCCGAACTACCTACAGAAAACAATATCACGACAGCACGCGGTCATGCTGGATGAACCTTTATCACAGGAGTTATGGGATGCACTAAAAGCGATGGCTCCGAACAAAACCCCCGGGAAGGACGGTCTGACCAGATAATTCTGGCTAGAATTCTGGCCAATTTTGGGCGAAGAATATCTGGCATTCCTAGAGCACGCTTGGCAAGCGGAGGGCATAGGTAGTGAGCCCGCAACTGGAATAGTCATGCTGCTTTACAAGAAGGGGAGTCCAACGGACATACGGAATTACACGCCAATAACTTTGTTGACCCTCACACACAAGATAGTAGCCAAGGCGCTAGCTAACCGCTTATCAAAGATCACGGCAGACAGCTTCCATTTGGATCAAACAGGATTCATTCCGGGAAGGTTTATACTAGACAATGTCATGTGCCTAACAGAATCTGTCCGGTATATAAGAGACAAGAGAATCAATGCCGCCATTCTTTTTTTCGATTTCGAAAAGGCATATGATCAAGTCAGTTGGCCCTTCTTGCAGCTGTGCATGGAAAGAATGGGAGTAGGGTCAAATTTTAGGAAATGGATAAGGGTCTTATACAATGATGCGCGGGGGCAAGTCCAGGTTAATGGTCACTTATCTTCGACCTACCTGATGTCAAGGTCAGTTAGGCAAGGAGATCCCTTAGCAGCCCCTATCTTTCTCTTCATAATGGAGGCAATAACCTCTTTTCTAAGAAAAGATCCGTCAATAGAGAGATTAATAGCACCACCAGACCAGAGAGGACACACGGTCGAACTCCCCACGACGATATTGTTCGCAGACGATTTGACGGTTTTGATCAGAGCAACAGACTCCTCTTTTCAAGCTCTAACAAGTGCAATGGAAGCGTTCCAGCTGGCTTCGGAGATGAAAGTTAATTGGCACAAAACAGTGGGGTGGTGGCTAGCAGAACTGGATCAAGAAAATCAGATTCCGGTCACAAGCCCGGAGGGGCTTCAATGGTTGACGCCACAACATCTGTTCAGATATCTAAAGATCAAAATAACAGAAGAGGGGGCACACCAATCAATGGCGGCGGACATTATGGCCAAGGTGTTAGCAAAGTTTAGTGCTTGGTCGGCAGTATACACCTCAATATATGGAAGAGCACTGATCTTGAATGCATCAATTTTCTCCCTGATGTGGTATGCAGGGTCTATCTGGACCCTGCCAAAGGCCACGTCGGCCCAGCTTAGAAGAAAGGCCGCAACCTTTTTGTGGATGACAAAGCACAACAAGGAGCATTTCATAGCCAAGGTGGCGTGGAAAAAGGTAACTAGACCCAAAGGGCAAGGGGGCTTGGGGATTCTGGACCCAAGTCAACAGCTGAAAGCGCTCCAAACGAAATGGGTGGTTAAGCTAATATCACAGCCTAGGCTGCCATGGACTTCAATAGTATTAGAAAGGATTAGACAGATAGCCAGGTACAAAACACCGAGCAACATGACGGGGCTGTTCTGGATTATGTGTAGCAACTGGGCCAAAATAGGCCACAGGGAGGAGAATAGGGAAATACAAGGAGGGAGGGTCAGAAATTCGGCCTATTGGCTACAACTAATACAACTGTGGAAGGAGGTCTTCCCAGCGAGGGTTAGAGAGCCTACCACAAGAGAGGAGGTATTAAGACAACCGTTATTCTGCAATGCAAGCATTAAAAACATTAGCGGAAAGCCTCTAACATTAACGAGCAGGGACTCGAGATGGGGCAGATGGTTGGAGCACGGGGTATGGCAGATCAAACACATTTGGGATGAAGAGAAGAACAGATGGAAAACATCAGAGGAACTGAGAAGGACATTGAAGGGGTGTCATAAGCTTCAGGACAACCTGAGTGTAGTCACAGGCTCCATACATCCAACTTGGGTGCAGTTGTTGAGGGGAGGAAAACAATGGCGGGAGGGAGATTGGGCCACATGGGAAGACGATGCAGAACCTAGAGAGGTGTACAGGGTGTGGGATACGGTCAAAGACAGGAACGAATTACTAGTAACAGACAAATACAACATAATACAGCCGCGCAATACCACGTCCCAATTGGATAGCACATCAAAAGCGCCGCTGTATATCCTCAAACAAGGGTTGTGGAAGGTAAGAGTGATAGAGATGGAAGAGTTTACAGTATACAATTCAACGGTTCCAATTGAGGAACTAGAGGTGGATCCTGGTGAATGGGCCTGGAACACTAGGGGGGGACAATTAAGAGTAGCAAGGAGAATCAACATCCTTCACTACACTACAAGAACAGGTTACAGGCTAAGGAATAGATCCCTAGCTGTGGGACCTACTCTGCTCAAGCGCTGGGAGGAAAAGGTGGGGGTCCCCAGAAGCCAAATGACAGACATACCATGGGCAAATATTCTATCAATAAGACTGGGACAAGTGAGGAGTATGCAATGGCTAATAGCACATGTGGCACTGCCAGTGAATGTTTGGCTCAACGAAAGAAGAAGTCACAACCAGAGAAGCGATGAAGCTGAGCTATGCAGAGTGTGTCAAGAAGGACTTCCAGAAACACTGGTACACTGTCTACTGTAGTGCAAGGAGGCGGAGGGGATGTGGGAGCAAGTCAGGGGAATTTGGAAACTGGTGGCGAACATTGCCTTTCCAGAATCAAGAGTTGCTAGGCTTTTGGGGGCTGAGGTACCCAAACGGATGCAACCCTATCAGAGACATATCTTTCAGCTACTGAGGCAATATGGGTTGTGGATCATTTGTAAGAGGAGATGTCAGGCCACCATAGAAGGAACGTTAATGCATAGAGGGGAAGCTAGGGAGATGCTCCTCAAGACAATGGAAATACATCTCAATGCGCAGTGGAAAAGGGTGAGACAGCAGACAAGGCAACAACCAGGGCAAGAGGAAGAGATAATTAAAAGATTCAAACAGAGCACGTTGGGTCAGGGGGCGATAGCAGAGATCGAAGGCACACAACTACGCTTTAAATGGAGAGAAGAGGGAGGACAAAATCAGGGGACAGAAGAGAGGTAGGATAAAGGAAAAGAGAGGAAAAATCTCGACAAGGCAGTGTGACCCAGGGAGAAAAGGCAAATAAGAGGAACTGGGATGACGACAAAAAGATGAAGACTGGAGGAGGACGGACGCGCGGGGTTCCCACAAGATTCAAGAAAGGAGATATCACACACTATGGGCAGGACAGAAGAGTGGGGAGGACAGATGCTGACAGAGGACGAAGAGCAGCGTAACAAGGAAAGGCAGAGTTTCTATAGGACCTGGCTGGGGGGGGGCAAGATGGGAGAGCTGCGACAGGACTTGGTACGCTGGAAAGAAAGGCATAATTCAAGTCCTGTAAGGGGTGCCCAACGTCAGACGTCGCCAGAAGGCTAAACTTCCTTTATACTACAAGAGATCCTCCATGTCCCAGGGGATACAGACGAAGAGGAAAAAGAGCTCAAGCCTGGCAGCACCGGAACGTCTTCAGGGGTCACCAAGGAGGATCCCATTTCAGGGATCCGAAAGCCTACTAACATTTGCCAAGACCTAATTTGGTTGATTTTGATCCAATTGATAAAAATCCAAGGGGCACAGACAAAGAAGGAAAGTGTGAGAAGGGAGGAAAAGTCGGAGAAGGAATAGAAAAGGCACATGAATGGGGGTTGCTGAGGAGGTTCGGTCACAGTGGTTGGGTAATAAACGGAATTCGACCAGCGCCCAAGGTCGACATTTCAGAAGATAGGAGCACTGGTGGAGGGTTTAGGGTCTTAGGGGATCTGATCCTTCACTCCAAGGAACAGGGAGGAGGGCGATGAATGGAACAGGTCGGCATGGACAAAAGGATGAACTCTTCCTAGGGGCAAAGATGCTATCTGGCAGATCTGGACATCAGGTCTGAGAGGGAAGAAAGGGGCAGGGCAAGCTGACAGTCAATCCTCCACTACGGTGGAGTAATCAATGTTGTTCAGGGGTCCTTCGGCCTGACGGAAGGAAGCGTGTGTGAGTTCTCATTGATGTAATATCATGTATTTTGACTTGCCGGTGGAATAGGAACCGGACTGATGCTCCCCAGAATAGAAGGAGCTAGGACCATAAGGCCCTGTTTTGTTAAAAAAAAAAAGCTCAGTGGGTAGAGCTCTGATATTGTAACTTGGAGGTCCTGGGTTAACTCCTTTCAATGCTCATTCGTCATGTCCATATATACTGTTCGTCATATCAGCTAGGGATGATCCTTCGGATGGATTTGGGTGGGGACGTGTGCCTTTCCTGCGGGAAAGCGAATGTGGGATGAATGCTACTCTCTTTCGGTCCGGAGAGTGGTAAGGGGTTGTTTGGGTGCATGATAACACTGTGGCAATCCTTTGGTGGCAGGGATGCCTTGTAGGGAAACCAATGTCGAATCAAGAGGTGTGTCCTACTCTCGATGGCTGTAGGCCCATTCTGGGGGGGTGGGTTATCGGCGGTTGGTTGGGGGTGGTTGATGAGGGACGAGGTCTCCACCATTACCACTGGTCGATTCTCCCTAGCAAACCGACATAAGCAAGGCTCATTAGTTACAGAAAGCAACCATATACATCCATACAGACTATGATATCACAATAGCTCACATAACAACCAGCATATTCAGCAAACCAACAGCATCCATATATGAACCGCGCCGTGCTGGGTTGGTGCTTAGAGGTAGAGGGCTCATGAGTTAGACCTTGGTTAGCCGGCCGCTAGACACTGCCTATTGGTGCCCTCACTGCTCACGGGACTAGTTGAGAACTTCGCGCCTACCGTCTTCACCCGAATAGAATGCCCAATCATTATCGCTGCATTTGGACCGACAGTTGTGCCAAATACAGCTATAATGACCGGACGTTCTATTCGGGTGGAGACGGTAGCTCCCGAGGTACCCATATAAACGGGGCTTGTACGCTAGTGCCTCAACTGGGGCTGAATCATGGGGGAGCTCATTCAGTGTCAGTGCCCGCGTCCCCGCGTCGGCTGTCTGGAAAGGTTGCTCCAGTACAGAGTGATGTTCCCCGCATGAGGTAAGATAGTAATGGAGTGGGGGTGCGCCAGGAGATATATCGAGAGAGGTGGTAGGATGGGGGTCTTGTGAGTATTCTGAAAAAAAGAGAAAAAAAGGGGTAGGGATATAAGTCGCTCTGGCTCTTCTGAGCTCCCCCTAGCCTTGGGTAAGTTAGGGGAAGGACGGTTTTTCCCCTTCCACTAGGGCTGGGGGGTTGCCCAGCCTTGGTGCTTGTCACTGCTGTCTTGTCCAAGTTGCCCTCGATACTGGTAGGGTGATGGTCCTGAGTGCTGGTCACACTGAGGTAGGATAGTAGGGATAGGGGGTGTGCTGGGAGTATTAAAGTTTAACCATCAGTACCTTTCCCATATGTCGGCCGCGGGCAGTGTTGGAGGCCCGAAACGAAAAGTGGGCCACCAATTCAATTTATCAAAGGCGGCCCTCCCCCGCTTGGCTACCGCGTTACCCGGCACGTCTTAGATTTCAAGCGGGGAAAGGTACGGGTGGTTTAACGTGGGGAAGGGTAGGGAAGGTGGCCTATCCTGTCAGGACAACCATCGCCTGTTGCCGCCAGCGATCACCATGGGTCTAGTCCTTGGCCTCTGCAACACCCTGGGCTTTACAACAAAAAACGAAAAAAGAAAAACAGCAAGCTGTAAGGCTTTCCTACAGAATGCCGAGGTCAACAAATAGACCTACTGTTACATGCTGAAAGCCTACACACGGGCCCCTCACGGGACCCGAGGTTGGAATAGGGCCCCCAGGTCGCGTCACCGCAACCTGAAGGCCCTATGGCATTTTTCCTTGGGCCTGCATCAGAAAAACGCCAGCTTTAGATTATTTTTATAGTCTTTTATTTATTTTATTTGCTGCTGTTTTTCTAACGTGTGTACTGTTGTCCGTTTTGTGGCCAGGTACACGTTTTAGGGCCAGGGCCAGATTCAGGCCCAGAGGCTGAGCCTCTAAAAACGTTTGGACCTTTTCTTTTGTTTTCGAACAGATTTTGACCTGTTCGGACCCAGACCGACGTTGAGGCCGGGTACGTCCGCACAGGACGAGTTTGAAGCCAGGTACCAGGAAGTTGAATCCTGGACAGGGCCTGGTGTCCGGTAGGGACCCAGGCAGGCCGTCTTAGGACAAAGGCTGAACCACACGTTGGGCCTGCGATCTGAACCGTGGATCTGAACGGTCCAGGTCGAAGGCCGTGGGCTTTCAGTCCTGGCCCAGCACTACTTAAGCTGGGCCATTGCCCAGTTCGGACACAGAAGGTACGAGGAGAAAGCCCAGCGTTATGCTGGTTCAGAGTTCCACCTGCTGCGCTATTTTGGAGAACTGCTGCTGCGCTATTTTTGCTGCGCTGTTCTACTAAGTGCAGCGCTGAAGGAGCCCAGCGCCAGAGAGAGAGTTAGAGGAGTTAGTTGGAGAGAGAGAGAGAGGAGGACTTGCCTGTACCAGCGCCATAGCTGGCTCCGAGGTACCTGCAGTTCAGCCATAGCCCAGCGTTATGCTGGTTCAGAGTTCCACCAGGTAAGTGCATAAAGCACCTAGCTTTCTTCTTCTTCCTCTTCTTCTTCTTCTTCTCTCCTCTTCTCCTCCTACTCCTCTGAAGCTCTTCTTCTTCTTCTTCTTCTTCTTCTTCTTCTTCTTCTTCTTCTTCTTCCTCAGAGTAGAGATAGAGGTAACTGCAGACATTGTTTGGACACGGCATTCTGCCCTTCATGTTTGTCTGTCCTCGTGTCCTTTGGTTACTAAGACTTCCGCTGTGCTGCTTCCCAGACCATGATGATGATACAAATGTGTTGTTGTTGATTTCTTGTTGGTTTACTCTTTGCATTGTGCACATTGACATCTTGTGAATGTTGCATCTATGCTGCCAGTTGTTGCCATTTTCATCATTGCTACATCTTAGGCTCTCGGTGCATTTCACTTCCTGATATGCTACACCTACCCTGCTGTCTAAGATGCTTGCCTACATGACCTCAAAATGAGAGTGATAGTACCCACAGGGCCAATGGCTGTTACTGGGGAATCTGAATACAGATACTAATATGTGAGCTTCTTCTCCCTGTTCTCCCAAGAAGTGACTCTCTGTTGTCTCAGTGTTGGAGGGTGGTGCTATCTCTTTCTGATTGGATCCCAGTTTTGTTAATATGCAGACAGTTACATAATTGTTGCACGCAATATCAGACTTGCTCTGCCCTGTACACTCAACTACACATTCGCTAAGGGACTTTCTGGTCTTCCGGCTTTCAGCTGTTGGGGGGTCATGTTGCATGCTCAGAGCACTATAAGTTTGCCTCCCTTTTATTTTTCACCATGAACCTTATCCCTCAGTGGTTGCAGATGTCGGTGCTGGGTGTGTATGGGGGCCTTGTTATGCTGTGGCTGCTGTGTCATGTTCTCTTGCCTGAGCTCACTTCCTGTTCCTGGTGTGTTGCAACTGCCCACCATGGCTCCGCCTGTTCCCAGTCTTCCCAGTCCCCGTCCAAGTAGCTCGCCCTCCATGGCTCCGCTTTTTCCCAGTCTTTCCAGTCCCCGTCCCAGTAGCTCCCACCTGTGGTTAATGTCCACAGACTTGACGCCGGTGTTGTATCGGGGTGGGGGTTTGGGTGGGGGGGGGGAGGAGGGGGGGAAGAGAAAGAGGGGGGATCAGGGAGAATACTGGGAGGAGGCTGGGGACGGGGTTGCTGGAGGGGCAAAGCAGGGGCCAGTGTCTGTTCCGGGATCAACACAAAGTAAGTCCTTTTTTTTTTCTTTTTTTTTTTAATGTGACCTGAAAGTCTTCCTGGGGTCTCCTTTGCCAGGTGGGCCCAGAGTCTGTGGTTCTTCATGGTTTCCACTGTATGTTAAGCCCATCCCCCAGTTCAGGGCAGATCCTTTGCAGGTCCTGCCAAATCTGGTGATAGGATTCTCGAAGGGCTTCTCTGACCATAGGGTCTTTTTCTTCAAGGTAGTCACGTTTCATTGACTTCCAGGCTTTATATGTAGGGGACCTAATCTCTTCTTCTATTGCCTGTTGTGCTTGCTGCAGTCCGAATTGATGATCCTTTCTCTCGAAGGAACATCTAGCTCTCCAGACCAGCATGAGGACTTGCAGCCTCATGTAAGTGAAGTCTTAGAGATTAATGGCGAAGGGGGACCATTGTGTCATCTAGGACAAAGTTCCTTCGATATAGATACGGGCGGAAGTGGCCAATTCCCAAGGTGACCATATAACATTCCCCTTGCATGGCCACATAATTTCTCTTCGTTCCAAAAAAAAATGTCTTCCACGTGACCAAAATGGCATTCAACCGCCAGTTTGTGATGACGGACATACAGCTTTTTTTGGGTCTGGCCAGACCAAGATAGGGCTGACACCAAAGCCTTTTTCAGGGTGCAAAACACCTGATCATACTCCTGCATTTTTTTTTTTTTTTCCCAGGCCAACTTCTGATATTTCTTCAGCATGATCAATATCAGTAATGTAATTGCAGAAACCCCCCTGATAAATCACTGATAATAAGATGTCAGTCCAAAGATGGGCCGGATCTACATCACAAAGGTAGGAATGAGCACATCGCATACCACCTCCACCTTTTGTGGATAATTGGGCTTCAAACCTCCATTTGTGACTACCTAGCCTCGGAAGTAATAGGGATGAAAAGGGGGTAGTCTGTTCTGTCTTTAAACTGTCTTCCGGATCCTGGGGTTTCCTGGCAATCTCTTCTAGGTAGTTTCAAGGCTGTAATACTCGGTGGCCTAAGGCTGCTCGACGCCAGAACGACGCTGGCCGGTGCTGGGGTGTTGCCCTGTAACCTGTTGACGCAGGGGCATGAGGCCTAGTAGAGAGATCTGGGGGTGCTTTGGGGGGGCATCCCACGGGACAACCAAGGGTTGCGGCTGAGACGACGCTGGCCGGAGCCGGGGTGAGTTGTGTTGCCCTCTAACCCAGCAGGATGGGGGGTGTGAGCCTTGGAAGCTCGGCAGGGAATACGACAGTGTTGGAGATCCTTGGAAGGATCTGTTTGGGATTTTGCGGGATTGGGGGCTTTTTTAGGACTTTTGCAGGCTATTCCCGTACCTTTTTCTGAGTAACGGGAAGGAAAGGGATCGAGAGAGAAAGGTATCACGCGTCCTGCTAGCGAAGGGGCTAGCTGGTAGGACAGAAATAGGGCATAGCAGCGGTAGAGATGGTGGCTCTGCTGCAGTAAGTCGTGCCGGAGGGAAGTGAGGAGGACTGTTGGTGGATTCCCGAGTCTTCTTCTGCTTTTTGTTTATCTCTGAAGTCCCTCACAAAAAAAGTTCTGAAGTAGCTCTAAATTCCTTCAATTCTTTCAATTGGACTTTCTCAGTATATCCTTAGGTTCATTGTCATGAAATTTTCTGATGGTTTTTCTGAATGTACTCATGGGACGCTGGGCCCGGTTCCCAGCTTGTGCCAATTCGAGAGGATATGGTTGTA
>BFEA01000641.1:174543-199399 GCA_003427395.1 Chara braunii
AGAGAGAGAGAGAGAGAGAGAGAGAGAGAGAGAGAGAGAGAGAGAGAAAGAAAGAGAGAGCATGGGTTAGGTGGGATTCGTATGGCTGTCTGTAGTAATGAACCGTTAGGATCTGCTTGCATTTGCGATCTGATTTAGGTTTTTGTTAGTTCTCGTTGTTATGTTGAACTTCTTAATTAGGGATCCACCTATGATAGTGATTAGGGGGTTACTCCGTCTATGATAGTAATTAGGGGATTATTTTAGCTATTGAGAGATTTGTTAGATTCGCTTAGATTGAATAGGACTTATTACTCTTTGGGTTTTGTGTTTTGTTTTGAATTGGATAGGGCATATGGTGAGTTGGGGTTTCGTGCTTTTGTTGACTTGGATTACCATGGTTCAGGCTCTGCTTGGCCGAAGTGCTTTGCTCAGCTCGAGAACTCCAGCACCTTCGTAAGGGATGCTGGTCCCAGTTCCCAGCATATAATAATTGCAGTGGGCCTCTATCTGCCCTGACCTACAGCCAGGGCCTATTCGGCTATTTGCCTGTTTGGCCTGTGGGACCAGGCCGTGGCCTGACCCCACACGCCGTGTGCTGTTTCAGTCCAGTCCAGTCCTGCCCAGTACCACTGTCGGTACCAGGCCAGTCCAGTCCAGTCCAGTCAGTCCGTTGGGGTATACCCCAGTTGCAGTCTGTGGTTCATTTTGCATTTGCATAGTTTGGAGTACGTGCGTGTTGAGTCTGCGTCGGAGCTGCACTGTCCCTTCCAGCTCCATCTCCATCTCCTCCTTCCTCAACCCTCCGTGTTGATCCTGACGCACCGCCATCCCGACGGGTCTGTCACACTGGTATCAGAGCGGGAACGGTCCCCGCTCCAACCCGCCCGCCCTCCCGTAACAGAGGGAAATTGTTGTAATCCCAATAACGAAAAACAGCAGCTTGGAGAGGCGGACACGTGGCGAAAAAGGGGACTGCTACCACTACACGCACGCTCAAGCCCCCAGGCCAAGGCCACCGCACATGTGCACGCGTCACGCGGTCACGCGGCCCCACCCCCCCCCCCCCCCCCCCCCCCCCCCCCCCCCCCGCCCCGCCCCGCCCCGCCCCGATCCCGGATTATATATCATCAAGATCCGAGATGCTGTTGCTGCCAGGATTTGAACCTGGGCAGCTGCCACTCATGCGTGTGGAGAGGCGGACATGTGGCGAAAAGGGACATTGTCGCCACTGCGTGTACATGCGTCCATGCTGTCCCGCCCCGCCGCACTCCCGAATTATATATCATCAAGATTCGGGATGTTGTTGCTGCCAGGGTTCAAACCTGGGCAGCTGCCACTCATGCACATTCGTGGACAGTGCCTTGGCACACTAGCCAAAGCTACAATCTAAGTTGATATCATCGCTTGCGGCTGTTGAAGAAGTGCCACGACAGCTATTTACCTCCCCCCCCCTGGGTGGTCGTTGGTGCTGGCGCTTGCGCACTTGGCTGGTATCTGGTGCCTATGTGCAGTGCCACGTGGCACCTTGCTGTGGATCTTGAAGACCCCCCTGACTAGGGAGCTGCACTACAGTGACATCTGGGTGGCTGATCAAGACCTCGGCCCACCCCATATTTTTTTTAGTGGTAGTGACATCAGGCCAGCAGCCTCTTGAAGGCCAAGATCCTTTGAATCTTGGTAGTGTTCTGCTCTTGGCCACCCAAGAGTTTAGTATCACCATCCTACCCACTAACCTACTCTCCCCCAACCCCTTTTCTCTCCCCCCCAATCATCTAATCATCCTTTCTAACCCTACCACTACTCCCTCCTCCTACCTCCCTTTTCACTTATCTTCCACAACCTTTTTTCTCTCCTTTTCTCCCTACTCACCATCTTCTACTAATCTCATCTACTCCTCTCCACCTTTTCCGTATCCTTCTCTCCCATTCTACCACCCTCCTCTCCCTCTTCCCCCCCCAACTACAACCCCATCATCTCCCCCATCTCCCACTTCACTCTTTCTCTCTCTCTCACCTATTTTTCTCTTTCTTCATCACTCTTTCATCCCCCTCCCCCCCCAACTTCGAATTTTTCTGTTTTTCTTCTTTTGTCTTTCTCTTTGATTTAAATCTCCTCTTTTTTTTCCAAAAATTCGAATTTTCTTATTTCCCACCACCTTTTCTCATTTTCTGATTTATTCTATTTTATTTTTTATTTATTCTGAAAATTTGAATTTCTTTGCGGCACCCTTAAATCTGATCAGGGGTGCAGTCCCACCGCCCAAGTTTAAG
The DNA here is from genome assembly GCA_003427395.1 of Chara braunii. Classification (NCBI taxonomy): domain Eukaryota; kingdom Viridiplantae; phylum Streptophyta; class Charophyceae; order Charales; family Characeae; genus Chara; species Chara braunii. Next base: position 176,796 of record BFEA01000641.1, read on the forward strand.
TTTAGAAAACGCAACTGTGTGACACCATTTTAACGTTAATAAATTTGAAAAAAAAAATAAAAAAATTGAAAAAAAAACGCTAGAAACAAATTTTCTCCTTATTTTTTATTACGTGATTCAGAGAAATGAAACACGTGTGACACAGTCGGAGTGAATGTCTCCGTGGAAAAGGGATACTTCCCATGGTGAGGGAACATGAGGTTACAATTTATAAAATGGACAGGGACAACATGGATGGCCAATTGCGTTCATTGCCCAAAGAAGGAAGAGAGTTTGATGCGAGAGACTCAAACATAGCTATCAGAGTTCCTCCGTTTCATGGTGTAATGATATCTAAACAAAAAAAGAAAAAAGGCACATAGGGTCTCGCTTCACTACTCTCGAAATGTGCAAAACAAGACCGAATCCTCCGCCAGAATATAGAACCGAGAGTAGTGCAATGAGGCCCAAAAGTTGAGAAATCAACCCTGGGGGGGGTAAGGTAGTTGTGTAAACTTAAAATGGTTTCTTTCCCAAACGAAAAGGGTCAAAGCATACAATAAAACGGATTCCACGTCAAAGAAAAAATATACAAAACGACCAAATCTAATAGGTTATTGTCCTGTATTTCGATACCCTTGGATTCTCAATACATCAGCGGCACAACTCCGTCTTACCATGCCACACGTGATAGAAAGCTCAGCGTTGAGAAAAATCAACGTTGGCGGTTGGACTTCACCCCAGGACTTAGTCATTCTTGCTTTCGACACACATTTTGATCCCGTGGGGGTAACAAAGTGCTGCCGAAATTTGCTGTTTTTTTTCATACTTCATTTTTTTCAGCACATTTTATCCTCATTGGGGTAAGGAAATGCTGCCGAATTTTTTGAAAAATCCGACACTTGGTTTCTCTTCCCCTCCTCATCTACTTATTTATTTATTTTTTTGAAAATAATTTAATTGTAATTTGCGGCATTGTAAAACTTAGTATGCTTCTCTTAATCTCTCCTTCCTCTTTGCACCTTTCTGACCCCATTGGGGTAGGAAAATGCTGCCAAAACTTTCAAAAAAATAAATATTTTTTCTCTTCCCACCTTTTATTTTTTTTTATTATTATTATTATTTTTTTTATTTATTTACAAACAACACTATGTTCTTCTCTCAAATTCTTTTTCGCAATTTACTACCTTCCTACCACTACTCTATACCTTTCTCGTCCTTTTGGCTAAGATCAAGTGTAGTATCTGTTCTGACCAGTTTAATATCTGATCTGTGGTCCATCGAATTTAAAGGGGGGGGGAAAGAAAACCTTCCTACCACTACTCCTAAGACTATATAGATGGGACCCCTGCAAGCATAGAGCCTCGCAAACGAGGTAATTCATGTTGCCCACCGCCCCAATAGCGGTAGTCAGAGATGGGGTGGGGCCGCCGGTGGGGGTCCGGCTAACGCAAAGACCGAGCATTTTGCCAGTAGTTGCACCTCTCTTTCTCATCGTCCCCCACCCCTCATCGAGTAGCAGCAGGGGCTATGGCCAACACTCTCCCACACACCGCACACAACCCCCTCGCGCTCACACTCACACCCGTGTTGGTCATAGATCCCGTTAATATCGCTCAGGGTATCCAAAGGACTATCACAGTCCGTTGGCACTAAGTGCGCCGCAGGCGGCCATGGAACTTGAACCCTCAACCTCCTGAATGCCACTTGCATGCCTAACCAACTAAGCTAGGCCGCTGGATTTCTTTCTTTCTTTCTTTCTTTTAATTATTTATTTTCTTTTATTTTTATCTTGAAATTTCACTGTTTATTTCATTTCCTCCCCCCCTCCCCTCCATGGTTACTATCTTCTTTCTTGATTAGGTCGCCTCTACCCTACCCTAACCACCTAAACCCCGATTAGGGTTTTCTTAGGGTTTTTCTAGGGTTTAGGGTTCTCCTAACCCCCCTCCTCTCCCACTTCCACCCCTCGGGCACCCTGACCCCGACCGACTCCTCCCCCTTCGAGCGGATTCGCGCCACCATCTCATGTGCGACCCGCTAATCACGGAGAGAGCCGACTCACGATTACCCACTCCGCTCCCGCCGTCCTCTCCCTCTCACCAGTGGTACCCTATCCCTACGCCATAACCCATCTCCTTCCCCACCTTTTTCTCCACCTCCCGCCATGTCTACCCCCATGCGTCCACTACTCACGGATGGGACTATAGCTGAGGAGATCGTCGCAGCGCCCTCCGTCTCTCAGGCGCCCACCCTCCTGACGGTCCAGGGTTATCACTCTGTGGACCCCACGGACCTTTGCGTTGTTCTTGCGTCTTTCCTTGCACCTCTGCAAGCGTGACTCGATGTGTTTGCACCCCTGGAGAGGCAAGTCAATGCGCTCGCTCTTGAAGTTCACCGCCTCAAGGGTTCTCCTCATCGCTCTCCCCACCGCTCTCAGACTTCATCCCCTACCGGCTCAGAGTCCGGCTCTCCACGACTCCAGAGACGGAGACCTGGTGGTTCGTCCTCCTCCGCGGGCTAGGCCCAACACTCCCCCTCCGCAGTGGTGAGTGTTGTTGCCGCTCAGGTCATACCGGCCGTTGCGGCACATCCATTGGCCCTCGCCGCCCCTGCCGCTTCAGCCACTGCCGCATGTGTTGTCGCCCAGATAGCGGTATCTGGCAAGGCAATTTCATCTACCCATCCCGGTGTTGATTCCCAACTTCCTGCACCGACCGCGGCAATACGTTCCAAATTCCTTCCTCCTCCCGCTAGGGTACTCTCTCTGCCTCTTTCACCTCTGACCCCGCGCACCCAGCGGGTGGCTACCCTACAGGTCACCGTGGCGTAGCTCCAGGCGGAGATTCTCTCCCTGAGACAACCTCACCCTTCACAGACTGCTCACCCTTCTTCTTCTTATACCGCCCTTCCCACCTTTGTCTTGCCGGCTCATTTTCCTCGACCGGCACCCCCTCCTCTACCCTCCTACCTCGTTTCTCCGTCACAGTTGGCTGCGGTTGTTGCATCCATGTCTGTTGGACCTTCCACCTGTAGGCCCGGCTCTCAGCCTGCTACCACTTCTACCTATGCACCGGCCTCGACATTTGCCGCCGCAGTGCAGGCCCATCAACCTCTCTCCCCCCGCCGTCAACATTGCGGTCCCACCTTTATGCGTTTGTCGGACATACCTGACTACGGTGGTACCATGCGTGTGTCGCACTGGTTGCAGGATGCCACACGTGCGTTGACACTGACTAGCACTGGTCAGGAGTTATGGTGCTCCGCACTCTCAACTAAATTGTGAGGCAATACATTCTCCACATAGGAGAACTATTATTCTCATTTTACTCGCTCAGGTGAGTCTCCTACTCTCGCGGATTTTACCGCATTCCTCCATGACTGTTACGACACTTTCCACGATGCAACTGATGCCCTAGATCGGGATACCCAGACGCAGTGGCGCGCGTCCCCCACACCAGTCGATCTTGAGCGTCAGATCAGAGTGTTTCAGGACTCCCGCCTCATTCGCGATGAGGCACTCGTACCTGAGGTCCTTTTGACCAACGGGTTCGTAGTCAGTCTTCTGACTGACTATCGCATCAAGCTCTCGCGACAGATCTTCGCCTCCTCAGAGCAGGCCTAAGAGGCTGCTCAACAGTACCAGAAGATGTGGAGTCGCTTCTCCGACACCCCATCTTCTTCGCGATCCACTGCCGACGCTACCCAGTCACGCGGTGCTACTCGCGGTCGATCCTCCTTCGCCGACCGCTTTCGCCGACCAACTTGACCTGGAGCACCATTCTCTCGGAGCTACAGTTCGTCGTGGCTGCCTTCGTTGATGCCAGGATAGACACACCTCCTCACGATATCCATACCATGCCACCCTCGATCGACACTATGCTGATATCTCTCGTCAGCGCCGCTCTCAATCCCCCCCCGGCCCCGCCTAGCCAGCCCCACCCAGCTAGCCACGGTGCAGTGTACCGCTGCGGCCTCGCACGTAGTCGGCTTCCTGAACACTGAGTTGCGGTTCGCCCCATTGGCTACCCCACCAGAGGATCCTTAGGATACGACAGACATAGTTTCCTTTGGCCCGCCGTATGTCGAGGTACCATTTGCCTCACAACAGACCACCGCATCTAGTCCTTCCCCTCCGAGACTTTCAATGCGTCACGCCATTGGCACAACTCGTTGTAGTGCTCAACTGACGACTCGCGATGATGTTGTGTCATCTCTTCTATATTTGAGCATTCTTCAGGCTCGTCAAGAGCGACTCACGAGACACGTAAACGTCCTGCATCGTCTTCTCACTGTGCTCTCTATACCTGATCGCACCCTCCTCATCATTCTTGTTCGCCTACGGACATCTATGAGGGTGTATCATGCTTTATGGGACTCCGGCTCGGAGGGAGACTTCGTTCACCCTCGTGTAGTTGAGGAAGCTCTCCTAACTACCTCCGGGTCTCACTCTCCTATCTCTGTTACCCTCGGAGATAACAAAACGCTGCGCTTCTTCGATCAGACGGTCCCCAACCTCCACTTTTCCCTCACTCCCCAGCCATCGGATAACACCAGGCGCCTTGGTGATATCATTCCTCCACATACTTCGATGTGATGAAGACTAGGTACCACTATTTCCTTAGCACTCCCTGGTCTTGCCAGTTCCGTGGCAGAGAGGCCGAATGGGCAACTGAGACACCTGTTCTCAAAACGAAGTGTGGTCAGACCTATCGAGTTCCCTTCATTGGAACCAGCGGTGACACCCCTCCCGACCTACCTCCCAGGACCCTCGTTCCTCTGGGTCCCACCCAAACATCGCATTCACTTCCCCGTGTCAGTTCGCTCACTTCATACGACAGGAGGACGTCATGTTCTTAGTGAACGTCATGGATCTTCTTCGCTATGATCCACTTTGTCCCGAGGTTGAGCTCATCTCATTGGAGCCCGATCCCCCTGACCCTTTTTCCATCTTCATGACTTTCATCTCTGCATCCACCCCTTAAGCTGCGGATACCCCCTTGACATCCCAGGTCCTTACGTCGTTCACTGCCGAGTCCACCCATACGTCCCGTGCCTACGCAGACGTCAAGGAACTCACGTGGTTCACGACCAACTTAGATTCTTCCGTTTGCGATCTGATTCGAGAGTACCGTGACGTTTTTCCCCCGTATTTCTCATAGAGTGGAATCTCTCTGATGCGCGATATTGAGCACTCTATCCAGTTCGTGCCTGACTATCGTGTCCACCATCAGGCACCCTACCGACTCTCATTTCCAGAGGCAACGGAACTCAAGCGTCGGCTTGAGGAGCTCCTTCGACCAGATTTCATTAAACCCAGTAACTCCCCTTGGGGTGCACCCGTCCTCTTTGCTTGCAAAGCGGACGTAACTCTTCGCCTCTGCATTGACTACCGCAGTCTTAACCATTACACGGTTAAGAACAACTATCCCATGCCCGATGCGGATGAGTTGTTTGATCGTCTGGCAGGCAACCGCTTCTTTAAGAAGATCGATCTTCGTAGTGGTTACGACCAAATCCGTGTTGCCACAGAAGACCGGCCAAAGACCGCCTTTCGGCCGCACTTCGGCCACTACGAGTTCACAGTGATGCCATTCAGCCTCACCAACGCACCTGCCACCTTCCCGATGACGATGAACGGCATCTTCAGGGACATGCTTGAAGAATACGTTATTGTATACCTAGACGACATCCTGGTCTACAGTCGTACCTTGGAAGACTATCTCAGACACCTTTGCGATGTCCTACAACGTTTACCAAGCATGATTTCTATGCCAAGCTTAGTAAGTGTCGCTTTGCCCAGAGCAAAGTGGATTTCCTAGGACACCATGTGTCTGACCAGGGTCTCCACATGGACGACGAGAAGATCACTGCTATTGCAGAGTGACCCGTCCCCACATCTGTCAAGCAACTTCACAGTTTCTTAGGCTCACAAGTTACTATAGTAATTTCATCCAGGGATACACTAGGTATTCCTACGTCCTTACCTCCACCCTCCTCCGGAAGAACCCGTCGTGGTTTTGGACACCCCTGTACGAGGACGTCTTTCGCGACCTCAAGAAGGCGGTGACTTGTACGTCGGTTGTTCGCCTCCCCGATTTTGATCGTCCCTTCATCATCACCACCAATGCGTCAGATTTTGCCGCAGACTGTACTCTCTCAGGTGTTTCCCTCTCCTTCGGATTCACCTTATCCCTATGTTCCTCCTTCCCCCCCCTTTCTTGCTGACACTGTTTCTCGACTGACGCCTATCCTCCCACCACCTCCCTCCACTAACAGTCCTCTCATTACTTACTCCTCGACTATCGCGAAGGATGTGACTGTCGACTCGAAGGCTCGTGTTGGGGATTGCCCGATCGCTTTTTACTCTCATCAACTACTGCCTGCCGAGATAAACTACACTGTCGATGAACGCGAGGTTCTCACAGTAGTTATGCTAATCGGCATTGGCGTCATTATCTAAACGGGGCGCCCTTCACGGTGTGCACAAACAACTCAGCTGTCCAGACTTTCCTCACAAAGCCCAAACTTTCTCCTCGGCAGGCACATTGGTGGCGTGACTTATCCGAGTTCAGTTTTACCACTCAGCCCATCAAGGGTGAAATGAACCACGTCGCCGATGCCTTGTTGTCGTCCTGATCACAACCAGGAACCCATCCATCTTGCTGCCATTTCCATCACCACTGTTGATCAGTCGGTGATCAACGCATATCGCACTCAGTACCGCCACTGCCCGGATTATCGCGTCATCTACGCGACACTGCGGAGTGGCAAGACTGTCCCTTATACTCACTCGGTGAGAACGGTCTCGTGTACTGGCGTGACAGATCTGGTCAGCTAGAAGCACGTATCTGTGTTCCCTCCACCGGACAGCTCCGTGTCCAGGCTGTAGCAGAGTTCCATGACCAAGCAGTTGTCGGTCATATGGGTTTCTACAAGACGTTGGCTCGTGTTTGCCGCCTATATGTCTGGCCGAAGTCCAAGGACTTTGTCAAAGCCTACATTCAGGAGTGTCCTACGTGTCAGGAGGTGAACAATGTGAACCACCTTCCGTATGGGTTACTTCAGCCCCCACCCATACCTGAGGGTCGTGGGCATTCCATCTCGATGGATTTCGTTGGTCCCCTCCGCCCACCCATTGAGCGCGTTCATGATGCTATCTTGGTCATCGCCGATCGCTTCACGAAGCGTGCACGTTTTGTCCCGTGCCGCTATCACATTAGCGCTCGTGAGCTCGCCAACATCGTCTTCGATCGAGTCGTGAGAGATCACGATTTACCTCAACGCATCATCTGACCGTGACCCGCTTTTTACCAGCACATTCTTGCGACACCTACACGAGGTGTACGGATCCCAGTTCCGCTTCTCATCGTTTTCCCACCCTCAGACAGATGGTCAGACTAAGGTCACCAATAAAACTTTCGATAATATCCTCCGAAAGTTTATTAGGGACGACCAGCAGTGGGACTTATACTTAGCCCACGCGGAGATTGCGTACAACCACGTCGTTTCGCCAGCCACGGGGATGTCGCCATTTTATTGCGACCTCGGCTACCACCCTCGCGTACCCGCGGACTTCCTACGACCATCGCGGTTGTGCCCAAACACTCGCTGTCCTGCGCTTAACGATTGCATCGCCCACATGGCGGCGATTATGAGGTGCGCACACGAGAGTCTAACCGACTCCCAGACTCGCATGCCCGCACGAACGAACCAATCACGAATAAATCATAGATTCAAAGTCGGTAACGATGTGCTCCTTGACGTACACCACTTGCAGCTCGAAGCAGATACGCTTCACAAGTTTAGGCGTCACTTCTTCTGTCCATGCCGCATCCTTCAGATCGTCGGTTCTAATACTGCCGCTAGTCCGGTCAACTTCTGTGTGAAGCTACCTGATTACCTTCGACAGACTGACGTACACAATGTTTACCACATTTTCTTGTTGCGTCCTTATCGCAGATCGTCCGAGCACTTCACCGGACGTCCTTATTAACCCCCTCCGCCTATCATGGTGGACTGTCACGAGGAGTTTGTCGTTTCCGACATCGTACCTCGCTGAGTTACCGACGATACCCCTCCACGCATCGAGTACCTTGTGCGTTGGAAGGGCTATCTGACGAGGAGGCTACTTGGGAGCCCCTCGAGCACTTGCAGCACGCCCGGATGTTGGTGCGTGCATATGACTGTGCTCATCGTGCTGAGACATCTGCTCTTACTCAGCCGACTGACCCTTTTTCTCCTCCTCCAACTGAGGAGATTGCTAAGGATGAGCCCACTGCCACTGAGGCCGTGCTTCAGCAGCAGACGGACGCCTCTGCGTGTCCACAACGCACTTGTTGACGCCCTCGGCGTCTCGACGATTGACACTCTGATCACCTACTATCTCCCTATTGAATCACACCATCAGGTACTCCATCATCAGCGTCTTTAGGATGTCGACGTTTTGCAGCTCTGCTTCGACATCGACTCGACTCCTACTTCATTGACGTCATCGACCACTTCGACGTCAACTATCTTATTGGCTTCAGCTACTTTGGACGTGACTACTTCACGCCACCAGCCTACCCTGTACATTTCCTTGCATGTGTTGCATGATGACTCTTACTTAGTTGGGTCTCTTTGAGTTTGACTCTCCCTTGGTATCGCATAAGCATTGAGACCGTACCATTATCTTGGCTTCCTTGCTCTCAGATCTAGCTCCCTCCCCCAATCGGTGAGTTGTGTGCATGTATCCCCCACCCACTGCCCTCATTACCTTAGTGTTGGCTATTACATGCCTTCCGTTAGGCATATCTCCACCCTATTTCAGGCTCCCCTTTTCATGGTCAACCCTGCATGGTGTCACCCTTTTGTCAAGCATTACCCGTGTTGATGGTCTATCTGCTAGGGTCATTGGTTTTGTTTCGTTGCCATTCCCTCACCTTGATTCCTGATGACCTATCCCACCTTCGTGTGTGACTACCCTTAGGAGTTTTGATTCTTAGGCTGCATTCACCCCCTCTGAGACCATCCCAATCTGAGTGGTACAGCGACACAACATTACCTTATGACATATTGCTATCTTTTCCTTTCATCTCTGAGGCAATTGCCTCCAGGACTTTAGGATTATACCATGCTACATTTCATTTTTCTGCTATTAGTTAGGATGTGGATACCAAACATTTCCTTTTCTTTATGACATTATGTAGCTTAGGCTGCATCGCATGGACTCCACATGGAGCTTGCTCCGCATCCTAGATTTCTTAGCTTTCCTTGTTGCAGAGTTCCGCCGCTTTTGCGGATAGCGTGTCTTTGGCTCTTGCGATCCACTACAGGTCTGACGATCGTGTAGCGGGTCTCTATCTGCACTGACCTACAGTCGGAGCCTATTCGGCTATTTGCCTATTCGGCCTGTGGGACCAGGCCGTGGCCTGACCCCACAGGCCGTGTGTTGTTTCAGTCCAGTCCAGTCCTGCCCGGTACAACTGTCGGTACCAGTTCAGTCCAGTCCAGTCCAGTCAGTCCACTGGGGTATACCCCAGCTGCAGTCTGTATTCTGGTTCATTCTGCATTTGCACAGTTTGGAGTACGTGCGTGTTGAGTCTGCGTCGGAGTTGTGCTGTCCCTTCCAGCTCCATCTCCATCTCCTCCTTCCTCAACCCTCCGTGTTGATCCTGACGGACCGCCAGCCATCCTGGCGGTCCGTCCGTCACAATAATACTTGTTTTGCAAGGGGAAAAAAAAAAAAAAAAAAAAAAAAAGGATTCAAATTTGTTTAAAAAAAATCCTAAATGCATGGAAGCCTTGCTCACAGGTCCCTTTTCTTTGTTTTTTTTTTTTTTTTTATATAGGGGAAACTAGGTTGGAGTCACAAAAATGAGTTGTAATTGCAATATGGTCCAAGATACAGTTTTGAATTGCAGTTCGGGCAATGTATACAACGCAGCTTTCTGGCCAGGTAGGGTGCCTTGAAGTGCCCCGTAGTGCAATTATAACTCGTGTTTGTGACTTTACTGAAGTCACTAGTCTAAGCTTAATACTCTGTGGAGGCATCATTAGGGAGGGCAGTGAGTGTCCTTGTAGGGGGTGCCTGCAGCATAAAGCTGTGGGTCACCTTTAATCTCAGGTGGTGGTCCACCGAAAGGTGGCCGTGCCCTGCCATGCCATGCAGGTGGAAGGGTGGTTTCACTGTTACAGTATAATTGAGGGTCGATGTTTTAGGGGCTAAATGGCTCGGCTGATTGCCCCTTGCTGGTCTTGCAAAAGCACTTGCGCAACTTGTCTTGGTTTAAATCCCTCCCCTTTTGTCCCTGATTCCCGTATTCCCTCTGTTCCCTCCCTCTCTGTCCCTCCCTCTTTCCCCCAGGTTACCCAACTGAGTCTCCCCTTCCCTCCTATTATTCCCAAGCTCAGATCCCTACCAACCCCTGGTTCAACCCCTCTAAATCTCCGTTGCTCGTCTCTGAGCGGAGCCACTTCAACTGATGATCTTGCCTCGGAAGAAATGACATTGTCCTAAGAGCTTGTTGCGAGAGCCTACCCTGGCCGGCAAAAGGGTTACTACACGGAGAAGTGGATGCATACAAGTTTTTTTTTTTTCTTCCTTTTTTTTTCTTTTGTTTTGTTTTGTTTTGCGTAACAACAACCCATTCTCCTTTTACATTCTGGAGGGCTACCAGTTACTTATATCCCCAGCTGCAAGCATAATGAATTCACACAAGACATAGAAAAACAGACATATTGAAGATGCGTCATTATATTTGAGGGAAGACGGTTACGTTCTCTTTCCTTGTTTCCTTTTTTCCCTTTCCATTTTTTTTGTTATATAGGGCAACTGCCTTGCGATATCATCTTGGGACAGACCGACCCCAGCTCAATTCAGAGTGCTTTTTTTTTTTAACTTATCTGACTCGGATGGGATTGGAACCCAGGTCTGCATTTCGACAGTTCATGGTGTACAAACCGACCTACTAGGCCCGTTGGCCTCTTTCGTTGTTTCTGACGTCTGACGCCAGCAAACAGATCTGAATCTTCTGGATGAGAATGCTCCGGAGATCCTTCAGGTTGTATCAACTGGGCCCCTTCCTCAGTTGGTACACCCCTGAGCTGTTGGAGTACAGACCTGAGATTGAAAATTCCACAGGAAGCAGATGTCATTGACTGAAACACTACAGTAACCGTTATTCTGAATTACCGAGGGCTGGTGATTTCGATGATGGTATCTCAAGGCCATCACACATGATTGGGAAATAAAAAACAGAGAAGGAAGATTATGGATACAATTCCAAAACAAACAAAAAATGAAAAGAAATGGCCCCACAAACAGTGGGGGGAGATCCCACTACCACCTTCCCCCGGAACACAACGCACCCGCATTACGGCGGCACCGAAACGGAAAGAAGAAAATTGCCTCAAAGTCCTACAAACTGGAAGACTTAGTTCAACTTGTATGCATTCACAATGACGGTGCGTGCGTTTGGTTGGGGCGACGACGGTAGCAGTTGCAGTTCGGTCTGCCAGTGGAGGTTTCGCTTGGATTGAATGCATAATTAATATACTTATAAATGAGTGAATCTGTGGGCGGACATCCTAGTACTAAGTCTTCAAATTCCAAAGAATATGCTTTGGTGTAGTACACTGTACACACCCACACACACACACTGTACACACCGGTCCCCCGAAAACCTACGGCGACCTCCCTTTCAAGATTGTCAGAGTTTACTACCCAGTGAAGGTACTAGGTGGATTTGAACTGCCGACTGCCACCACGGGGTAAGCAACAGTAAATTAAATTCCTATCTTTGATTTTACCTAGGAAGTAGCAGATTGGCAATAATTTACTTCCCGGAATGGAAGATACAACACACACAGTCTGAGTGTACACACACGTGCAGTGGCATGTGTGAGTAGTACTGAGTACCATGCATGGGGTGATCCTGAGACTGGTTGGTGAATCAAAGCAGAAAGAAGCAGAGGTTAGTGGAAGGGCTATGGAATAAGCAGCAAGCAGAGATTTGTACCAGTACAAGAACCAACTCTATCTTTCTCTCATACGCAAGCGCGAATGTGTAGTACACACCAACACAAACACACAATAAATCTATGTAACATTTTCAAAGATACAATCTCAAATCTAAGTAAATGACAGTTTAGTCCCTCCGACCAGGGCATCGTCCTGGTGTGGTAGCCGTGGGTCACACAGTCACACACACTACTATCATATTATTTACAACTCGTCTTCCTCTCCTTCGAAGTACTACTGTGTTCTTTAATATGTTGTCGACGTTGTGTTCCGTCTACTAGTCGTTTCCTGTGTTGTCCTCTTGTGTCTGAGTGAGCACCTCTAAGGCTCTAAGGTGTGGCACATATCAGTGCCTCTCTGGATGCAGAGACTGCAACACTACTAGTAGGGGGTTGTTGTCTTCAGAACGCCTGTATGTTCCCTGGCAATGACAGACATTCGTCGAAGTGACTCCCTGGCTCGCACGGTGTGGTGAACGTACAGTCTTATTGCTACTTGTGGTGTAAATAGGTGATGATCTGCTTTCAGAATCGATCTGTTTTGGATGTGTGGACTGCCTTGATGGTGCTGCCCCACTGCCTGGCTTCCCATCCACGGTCCTTGTGTTGTTGCCTTGTCGAACAGGTGCTACCCTGCTGCCTTGCTGCTCATCCACTTGCCTTGGGTTGCTGCCTTTCTGATGCTGGCCTTCTGCCCATCCTCTTGCCTTGTGTTTGCTGCCAGCTTGCCCTTCACTGTCTAGCTGCTCATTCACTTGCCTTATTATACTGCAGCCTTGATTGCATCCTTGCTACCTTGATGCTTGGCTTTTCTGTTTGCCTGCTACCTTGCCCTCCCTCTGCTGTACTGCTGCCGGCTCTGCCTTGCTGCTGGTGTTGTCACCTACCTGGCTGTCCGCTCCCTTTTTTTTTTTTTTTTTTTTTTTTTGGTCCCTACCAGAGACTCCAATCTATTGGTGGGGAGTGGCACCAGGGGTTGAAGAAAACTTTGACTCAAAGCATCATGATGGGGATTCTGGCCACTGTCAAGTCTTCAGGCTCCCGATGAGTCAGTGAGAGGCGGACAAAACAGTCTGCCACCGACTCCTTCAAGTTGTGTCTTGGATGTTGTGCTCCTACCTATGTCATCTGTACTGTATGAATTATATCGTTTAAGTATCCGTGTTGAGGACACCTGGGTCTTACGCTGAAAAGTGCTCCGCTGAGGGAAGTTTTTGAAATGTACCCCTGTGAGCTCATGTGGAGTCTGTTACCTGAAGAAAACCATGTCTTAGTGTGAAGTTTGGTGTTGCATACTCGTGAAACACAGTCATAAGTATGGCGCAGATTCCCAGAACCGACCAGATAATACAGAGTTAATACAAATACAGCGGAAGACTTGAGATACATGGATTGACTCAGACCTGACTCAGACTGCAACGAAACACTCACAAACATAAATCGTTGTTGTGAAAGCCCTGGCCTTGGACACAGAAGAAAAGGCCAGGGTCTGAGATCATACACGGATGAATGGAGGGAGAGGAGAGACGAAAGGAGGAGGAGAGGGAAGTTGACGTCAACAGCATGAATCCAGAAATAAAATCTCGAAAGTGTGTCCGTTGAAATTTTGTCAACGCTCACTCACAGGAACTCCCGTACACGCCCATACATGCACAGAAGGAAGGGGAGAGGTAGTGGAGCGTCACACACCGCCCAACAAAAGGAACGCAGCGGAAGACTCAGAAGAGCGAAGTGACAGAATACACAACACAGTGGATTCTCTCCACAGAAGTCCCAACAATCATTCATAGAAGACAACCGAGAGATCGCAGCCAGAAATCATTGAAGAGATGACAACTCATATGCAGTATTAAGACTGTTTATTAAACTCAGAGCATCGTTTAACTGAATAGCCTCAGAACCCTGTTGCGCTACCCTCAGAAGGGTAGCGCCTCAAACCCACACACTCTGAACAGCTAAAAATAGCACCAGAACCCCAGGTAACACCCAGCGCCACCCTGACATCCAACTCAGTGGCCTGCGCCAGTATGAAACAGGCTCCCAGAGCCAATCGCCACTCAGATGATGAAGAAGAAGCCCCGCGCCAGCAGTCTCTGATGAAGATGAAGTCTAGACGATGATAATCTCTGAGAAGATGCAGCTATGGCTGCATCGCCACTGGGAACCTACTCCTGAGGAGGGTCAGCAGTGCACCACGTGCTCCAACGCATCAGACCTCTAATAGCCCAGACCGCTTTCACTTCCACAGAGTCAGAGCAGACAGCGTTGACCCCAGTCTGGTCAGCGCTCTGAAGGTCTGGCAATGTCCGCTGTCTCCCACGCGTGAATCAGTCACCACGACCTGATGCTGCGTGCGCAGCGACTTCCACCACGAAGTGTCAACTGCCAAAAGCCCTGGACCGATGCTCTCAACCTATCTATACTCTACCCTGGCCTAGACTCGACCTAGACCGGACTGACTGACCGACCGGTACCGTTTCTGTTTCGGCCCCTTGGGCCTCTCCCTACCCGGCTATAGGCTATAGGACTGTCTATCAGCATAGGCCCTTAGGGCCTGTCTGTCCTAGGGGTAGTCCGGGTCTGCCATTCGCAGTTAGGGTAGCTGTAGGATATTCGAGTTAGTACTGGGCCTATATTTTCCCATATTTACAGATATCTCCCTCACAAATTTTCCTTACAGGCAGGTCTCTCGGTTAGCCCTCAGCCAAACAAAATTACAAATCTGTCCCTGCCTATAGTACAGCCTTGTCAGAGAGAGGCTACAGGCAACCTAGAACCAGCAAGTCATTGCACACAGAAGAAAACGCCAGGGTCTGAGATCATACACGGACTAATGGAGGGAGAGGAGAGACGGAAGGAGGAGGAGAGGGAAGTTGAAGTCAACGCCATGAATCCAGAAATAAAATCTTGAAAGTCATAAGTAACGCAAATCTGAAATGTCGTGAAAACAGAGTCTCACGGTGTCCCAGATGTCGATCTCCCAATATCAAGATACATCTCCAGAAGTAGATGAAGTCGGATCCCTGAAGTAGTCCTCAACCAATGTCTCAATGTTACTATCTCCACTGTCATCAGAACTNTATCAAGATACATCTCCAGAAGTAGATGAAGTCGGATCCCTGAAGTAGTCCTCAACCAATGTCTCAATGTTACTATCTCCACTGTCATCAGAACTCGTAACCATCCTCCATAGTCGTAGAAGTCCAGTAGGAGCGACCCGAGAGTAGACTAAGATTCAGAGGTTAGGAATAGAGTGAGCGAGAGAGGGAGAGAGAGAGCGAGAGCAGAGGAGGAGGAAGCCTCAGGAAGGGGAAGGAAAGGCGCGGCCTTTTCTCCCTAGTACCTGGTGGTGCAGCGCTACTCCTGCTTGCTGCGCGAGCTCGCTGCTGCGCTGTTCCTCCTTCAAGTTGCTGCTGGGCTAATCCCTCCAACGCTGAAACGCTGCGCTAATCTTGTAGACTAACTCGTAGCCTAACCTCCAGACTGACTGTCCACCAACCTACCGACTGAGGCTGGTACCCAGCTGATATAGTGCTGGGTCGGCCTCAGTCCTACTGAGGGCCTTCGGGTCTGGACCGTTGATCAGGCCCAACAGTTCAGATCCGATTTTGAATCTGAAGAGTGGCGCCTAAACTGCTCCGCTGGCCGGTCCTACCGATGGACCGGTATCTGGCCTAACTAGCCGTTGGGTCTGGTGGGGTCGAAATGAGGCCTACCGGACCCTGGACTGAACCGACGGTTCCTAGGCCTACCTGGACCTAACCGGGACCGTCGTGACTCAGTAACTAGGCCTAAACCGTGCCTACTACAGATCCGGGCCCTAACTGGGGCCCGTGTGGTATCAGTATGCCACATTTGGTCACTGATGATACACATTACCACTTACCACAACTCACACACACACACACACACACACACACACACACACACACACACACATACACACACACACACACACACACACACACACACAATGATTTTTATGTATGTATTTCTTTTGGCTTTTCTTTGCGTGTCTTTCTTGCTTTTTTCTTGTATGTCTGTCTTTGTACTTTGTATGTGTCTAAGCGAGCATCTCTAAGCAGTGCCAAATAGTCAGTCATTCCGTGCTCGGAGTTCCTGCAGCACTATGAGGGGGCCCGCTCGTTCGGATGTCTGTGTGGGGAATAGTATGGTCTATGGGTGATGACGGATGTTCATGGGAGTGACTCCCTGGCTCTGGCTCAGGCTCAGCAGGTGGTGGGAACCAATAGTCTGCGGGGTTCACTTGTCCCTCTACTCTGCCTTGTTTCAAGGCCGCCAGGGAACAATGTTGCCGCCACAGAATCCACAAAAGTGTACGTCTCCCCAGGTGGAACATCTTCCGCGTAAAATTGTCGTCTTGGAATTATGCTGGATAATGGCCCCCCAGGCTACCATCTTCACCCGAATAGAACACCCGGTCATTATCGCTGCGTCTGGACAGAAAATGGCACCAAATACGGCTATAATGACCGGGCGTTATATTTAGGGGAAGAAGGTAGCTCTCCAATCCCATAGCCACGGGCGATGAGGGACTAGCTGCTGCAGTGGGCATTGCAAGAAAATGTGTTCGATTGTCTTCGCTCTCTTTCCGTACCGGAAAAAAAACCACCAAGCAGCATGGGCACCATGGGAGAGCCCGGCCTTGTTGCTCTAATGGTGAGTGATCTATTATCCAATTATTTGTTGGGATGCAGTGATGCGCGATTTCCCACTGTAGTGATGTGATCTTGGCGGGCCTGATTTTGCTATCCCGGAACCAAGACATGCACTTCCAAGCCAATTTTTTCCCCAGGTTTGAAACGCCCGGCACGGCAAAAAAACACAAGCCGGCAAAGACCTCCTTTTGGCTGGCACCATCAGCCATTTTGCTCCGGCAGCTGACTCCCAGAAGTTGCAGCCAACTGCATCGGATAAAAATGGATCGGAAAGGTCCTGATGGTGGAGTGCTTTGGGGAAATTCCCCGACTTTATTGAAGTTCACCCGTGGTCACATGAGAATACATGGAGCTGGACTCCGCACCCACAGCGGTGCACTAATGAAAACAAAGCTCGCTGGGGCAGTGCAAGCAAACGGTAAGAAAAAAAAAAAAAAAAAAAAAAAAAAAAACCCCCCTTTTAAAAAAAAAAAAAAAAAAAAAAAAAAAAAAAAAAAAAAAAAAAAACCCTCCCTTTTCGTGATGAAAGGAAAAACTAAAAAAAAATCCTGCCGTGAGGAAAAAACAAAACAAAGTGATGGGACCTTTTCCTCTTGTGGTCGCCCACACACACACGCATCAAAGGGCTCTGCAGTAAATGCTTGGCAGAAGACATACCCACACTCCTTCCTCAGATTGACTGACACAGGTTACATACACAAGTTTCCACACATGATACTGCCTACACAGATTCACAGAATATATACACAAAAAAAAAAACAGGTGGGGGAGCTAGTCACTGGTGGGGTCTAGTGCCTGCAGTAGATTCAGGTAGGTTGGATAGGGTGCCATTGGGTGCAGTTCCTACTCAGTCTGACATTCGGATAGAACTGTCTGCCAGTGGTGGCTATATATATATGGGGCCTGTAGTTCATTGTCTGGGCCTGGCGTCCAAAGTTCCCGTTCGACAAGGTTCGTCCGATTCCGCTTCCACCAGGGCTGTGCAATCTATCGGCCCTGGTGCCTATCACTGCTGTTTGGTCCAAGCTGCCTGCCCGTTGGTAGGGCAATGGTCCTGAGTGCTGGTCACACTGAGGTAGAATAGTGGGATAGGGGGTGCGCTAGGAGTCATATTCCAGGACACCCACGGCTCACAGTTCCAGGTGATCACTGTGCACACACTGACTGGCCTCTACAACACTCTGTGGGGCTTGTTAGACACTCCTCGGGCACGTAAAGTCTACAAGGACGTGATAGTTTCTCCTATCCTCGGAAAAGAAATTGGAAAAAAAATGTGAAAACATTTCCTCGAGGAATCCTTGCAGCGTCCTTGTGGCCCAGCCATTTCGTGCCCTAGTGCAAGGGACCTAGCGAGGTCCCTCGGAGCTCAAGGATCCACGATAATCGGAGCGGCGAAGGCACACGTCATTGGCAACTTTTTTTTTTCGTCTGGTCCGTTGGTGTTCCACCAGCGGCTGCACGGACATCTTCAGGCCTCAATGTTGGGATTTCAGGCAATGGGTTGCCAACGGTTACTGTTAGAGGATGGCCGCCGTCGGGGTTCGTCTTCAATTGGGGCTGTCGGCGCGGTGCGTCCTGCGCATGCCCACTCATGTCGGCGAGGTGTGTCGTATGCTGTCCTCTCCCGTTTGCTCCCTTCATCGTCACCGTTTGGTGGACCTCCACCATGGTCATGGAGTTATGGCCCTGTCGTATGTGTTGTTGATGGCTGACCTCTATCCGAGGCTGCCACTGCTGCTCCTAGTCACGATTTTGCTTGTCGTGGTCCTCCTTTTCCACGTGTGCATCCTCGGCTCTTCCGTCACATCATCGCATTGCTTCCGTTGTGTCATCGCATTGCCTCCCTTGTGTCGTCGCATTCCCTGAGATCCTCCTCCACCCCCCCCATCCTCCTTTTCATCCACCACCTCGGCGTCACTCATGGAAGAACACCGCAACCCATGGCGCAGAAAACCTGAACTACAGCCTCGGTGATGGCCACGGTATCAACCGGAACTTGATGAAGTGTCTTCCTCTTCCGCATGCAGATCTGCACTCCCATTCTGCCCAATGCCGTCTCATGCTGACAACGAAAGAGAACGACTGTCACGGCTGCCGCCACGGCCGTCTTCTTGATCAACTTCGCATGTCCGTTGTCGCCACTGCCCTCCATCAGCACGCGTGTTGCAATGCTCGTCAACTACGAAAGTACAACAGCTGACAAACTCGCCACGACCACAGTAACCTCAGGGCCAAGTCGCCAACAACGTTCCCCGCATGTGCTCGACTCCACACATACGTATGGCGACAGGAGGAGGCGATGGCGATGGACCTTTGTGGAGCGCTCAAAAAATTGTGACGAGTTATGACGACTCCACTACGCCACTGCAAATGCCCCTTTCCACCGTCGCCAGTATGGACGCCAGCTGGCCCGCGTCGACGTCGTCACGCCTTTTTTTCTTTTTGCCTTTTTTTTTCTTCTTCTCAAAAGCCCAAAGTGTTGTAGAGGCCAAGGACCAGACCCGCGGTGATTGCTGGTAGCGGCACCCAATGGTTGTCCTGACAGGATAGGCCACCTACCCTATCCATCCCCACGTTAGTACTCCCAATGCACCCCCTGTCCTTACTATCGTACCTCAGTGTGACCAGCACTCAGGGCCATCACGCTACCAGTATCGAGGGCAACTTGGACCAGACAGCAGTGACAAGCACCAGGGCTGGGCCAACCTCCCAGCCCTAATGGAAGCGGAAGCGGACGAACCTTGCTGTACGGGAACTTCGGATGCCAGGCTCATGCAATCTTCTAGAGGCCCAATTCAGAGAGTCTACCCAGCAGGGTTACCTAAGCGAGGTAGGCCAGCGCCCGCGGACACATCTTACAGTCCTTCCCCTAGCTTACCCAAGGCTAGGCGGAACTCAGACTAGCCGGGGGCGACTTATATCCCTACCCTACCCTAGAGCTAAGCCGTGCATGCGTAGACCCCGTCATATACCTCATAGACCCCCCCAGCCCAGTATCATAGTTGTGTGTATATGTGTGTGGCCAGAGGCTATGTATGCATGTATGGGCCCATAGGTCGCCGTCCTCACGTTCAGCATCCAGTTCAAATTTTGATTTTCGAACTGGGATGTCCATTGCTTTTTTAGTTTTTTTCTTTTTGTCCAGCCGCCAGCGCCTTTCAAATTTTCCCGCTTTCGGCTTCTGGACCACACCGTCGCGAGACGGACATCACCCAATGGGCCAAGGCATTGCCCCCCCCTGACCCAACTATAACATTATGAAAATGGTCGCGGGGGGAGGAAAGGAATCATCCTCGGGAGACCACCCCGAGGATAGGTGGAATGACTGCGGAAATTTCCTTCGAAACCCTGAAGGAAACTTCCTTCGGCCCCGAGGATGCCACAAGGAGTGTCTAACGAGCCCCTATAAGTCTGAAAAACGCTCCTTGCCAGTGGAACATGGGAGACTTCAAGGAAACTTCCTGGAGAACCCCCGTGGAACACAAATCTAATCCTTTTTTTGTTTCTCGGATTTTTTTTTTTTTTTTTTTTTTTTTTTGGTTCGGTGAACAGTTACTGAAAGCATTGCAGGCCACCTGTATCCCTCTCTGAATATATATACTAGGCTCTGTGATTAGAACTGATTTCTGTACTATCTAGAAATTGTTGTCTGCCATGAACCTTGGTGCAATGTGAAAGTCTTCAAGTCCTGCCCTTGCGTGTCTAATGTGTGTACATAATGAACATGTCTTTTTGCGGAGCCTGGGCAATGATGCGCGTTTGGTGCGAGGCTGTAGACTAGTAGATGACGTATCCATTTTTGTTCGCTATAAATTGCGAAGCAAGGCATCCAGGAAGAAAGCGGAAGGGATTCTCAATACTTTCCAAAGGGCATGCTATGATCACCATTTGGTATTGGAGCAAACCAGCCAAGGGCTTGACTGGCCCTACTTAGGATGCTATATTCGGGTAGGGCATGACCCTGTTAAGCTGTACTGCCAATCCTTGCATAAGAATCAGGAGTGTCTGATTAGTGGAGGTGACATTGTCTTCTAGAATCTGCAGAACTTCGAGTCATATTGTAGCAAAAAGCAGAAATTTGCAGTCATTTTTTCCTTCCTGCATAAGGCGTATGACATGGGCACCCTCCCAGCCACGGAGGCCTCCTTTCTTTTTTCTTTCAAGGTAGAATTAAGAAGACGGAGGTTTCCAGATGTTTTTTTCGATAAGGCCCTAGTAACGTTTAATACTAAGATAGGAGGGGCTTGGGCGCAGTGGGTGAGATGTTTTACTCATTGGAACCGGTAGAGGTGGGCTGACAGTTGATAGGGTGGGACCTGTTCGGGGTCTGTTTTTTGGTCTATTGGGACACCCGCGGCTTGATGTCGGGCCTGAAGTTTTTTGAAGTAAAAAGTGTTGACATGACTAAGAGTAGGTATATAGCTTTGCTAGTTCCCCTTTTGACACAAACCAGCGCTACCCCTGATGATGGCCGGTGTACTGGCGTACCGGCCGAAATACGTCTCGGGTACTCGCCAGTAGAACTTCACGCTATGGCGCTTGCGCCAACTTTTTTCTATCAGCTACCATTGCAAATGTAACGAGCTGATTGCGCTCGGGGTATTCGCAAAACTTGTCTTTCTCCCCTCTTTCTCTTCCCCTTTTTTTCTCTCTTCTACCTGTCTATGGATGGCTAACAAGTGTTTACACTTAGCTGCTTATGTTGCTTGAGCTTTAATTCTCCTTCTTGGTGCAATGTTTCTTATTTCTTTAACCCCATTGTTTGAATAATTATTCCCTTTTTCCCTTGCACTGCATTTTGGGGAAAAGAGTAGTCATCTGCCAGTCACTTAAAACTTCGGAAAAAGATGAAGGGGTTAAAGAGTGGGAGCTGACTTGTCGCATGCAGCATACCCTGGTGGACAGGTCAGTTTGAAGTGTCCAACAGAGCAGACTGGTGCAGACTGCCAGTTCTACTTAGTTTCTTTTGCTGCTTTTTGCATGCAATAATTGCATTGTTATATGATCTGATGCAAATGCTTAAACCCTTATATTGTTGTAATTCTCGTCAGCCTCGAAAAAATGGAGTCACCGCCGCGCCCAGCTGCGCTGGTACACCCATGAACTGTTGAAATAAAGACCTGAGTCCGAATGCGGATGCGACTGGCAAAATAGTGCCAAGTAGCTCCAGGTTACATTGGGCCAGACAGAGTCAATTCAATGAATCAATGATGATTTTTTAATTTTTTTAATTTTTTTGTTCTCTCGTGAACACAGTTCTGGCTGCTACGGGGTTCCCCATGCGATTATAGTTAGGTAGGTAGGTAGTGTGAGGTGAAATTGAAAAAAAAATGTAGCTAACTCAAAAAAAAAAAAAAAAAAAAAAAAAAAGATGAAAATCTCAAGGCTCGCAGCCTTCTGAACTAAAAACAACAAAAAGGATTTGGTACTATGGTTCACAAGATGATGTCTGATACAATTGAGACCCGCCCAAGAGTTCCCTGATCCCTTCCCCCCCCACCCGCTGGCTCTGGAGGAATATGTGGGGGGTTAGGGGTGTGGTTTTTCGTTGTTTTTGCACAGTGCCTTCGCAGCTTCGGTGTTTCTGAGGGTGACTCTCACGAGCAATCTCTGTGTTTAGGCATCGTAGTCCTCTCAGACCTTTTTGAACTTCTCTATACTTCTGCTTCATACAATCTGGACACCTCAGACATTCTTAAGGATAGTGTGGTAGTGTGGTCGTGGTAGCCGAAAGGCGGGCTGGGATCAGGCAGAGAACCACTGGTGCCCCCCAGTGGTCCTGCTGAGTCCCAACTCAAGCCCTTCGGCTGATTTTTGGGTAGAATAGAACAGTTAGCACATTTGGCAATGGGACGCTGGACCCGGTTTCCAGCAAGCTGCCTCATGATTCCTCGTGCTTATTCTCCAACTGTAAGGGATGCTGGACCCGGTTTCCAGCAGGTG
>BFEA01000641.1:199444-210842 GCA_003427395.1 Chara braunii
AAAAAAAAAAAAAAAAAAAAAAAAAAAAAAAAAAAAAAAAAAAGAAAGATGATGTCTGATAAGTGGAGCTCAGAGATAGGGAAGGTGGTGGGATGGGGGGGTTAAATCAAGAATGGAGTTCGAGAATCCAAATCAAGGGTGGAACTCCAGAACAATTCAAAATTCAAAAAACAAAAGTTTAACAAAAGAGATTCATTTCCTAGATGCGCAGAGCGCAGCGTGTCGTTACTACGGTGTGCAGGCAGCGGGGGATCACACAGGGGTAGCTGTCAATAAGCTATGCTTAGCCAGAGCTTGCTGTTGGGTATGGCGGAGGCGGTGGGGTGATGTAGCGTGTGGGCGCTGAGGTGGAGGCCGTTTCGAGGGGGCACAACCATGCACCTGCCATAGCCTGGTCTTGGCCAACGTCTGTTGGTAATCCTGGATTGGCCGTGGGAGGAACGGGAGAGACGTGGGGACGGCTAACGGGCAGGATCTGCACACCGTACATACCAGAATTACGACTCGATCAGGGGCTTCGCCCGCTGGTTGTAGATACGGAACATTGTAGTGTTGTGGCGGCGGATGCAATTTCATCCGAGTAAAGAGCTGGAGGTGAATGAAGAGTGTACATCGACAAGCGTCGACTTCCAGGAGAATAGATGATGGACTTCTCGCTGCGAATGGTATCGCCCAGAGCTGTTGGCGAATTGCTGACACAGGGCTTCAGCCTTGACCACGGTTTGTTCACACTAGACGATGCTCCTACTTCGGACGTGGTGTGCCTCATGACTTCCTGGTCTTTGGAGCTTTGACGGGTTCTTGACTCTGTTTACGAACGACGCCACTATTAGACTAATCGCCAGGCTATAAGGGTTTGAAATGGGTTCTTAGTGGGTGGTATTGCTTGTTTGTTCTCATATTTGGTTTAGTTGTGCTTGTTTTTTGAATGTTGGGTTAGCTGTGAATAGGGTTTGCGTGTTTGTGGGTGGCGAAATGACCGAGACATATTTTACGCTTAGGTTGTTTGGCATGATCGTATGCGGAGCGAATGAGAAGTGAAATTTGCTTGGTTTTCGGAGTGCATGGACGGGTGGATTGCTCTCATGCCTCGTTTGGGATAATTGTTTGTGATTTTGGTTTTTGGAGTAGATGGACGGGTGGATTGCTCCCATGGCTTGTTTGGGATAATTGTTTGTGATTTTGGACTCATCGCCGTTAAAAGCCTATGATTCTGGACTTGTCGCCACTAAAATCCTGTTGGGGTAATCCACTTCGTTGGATATTTACTGCCAGGAGGGCTGTTTTTGAGGTGACGTGGCATGAATATCGCATACATTAGCGGATGATGTTACGATTTTGGAATTATCGTTGCTAAACGCTCGTCGGTGTGATTGATTTTGTTGGACAATTGCAGTGAGGTGGGTTGTTTTTGACTAATAGATAGGGATAGACTAATTCTGGGAGTTGATCTTTTCCGATGCTAATTAGTACAGTAACCGGTTAGGATTTGGGTAGTTTTGAGTAAATCTGATTGGTCTTGGCAAAAAAAAAAAGGATAGGTTTGACCTCTATAGGGTGATGGTCCTCTCTATTGTGCTCACGTAACGATTGTTTTAATTTTTCTCATTTTAGCAACTTGGGCTTGACACACGGGGGCGGCTGGGGTCTCGGTAGCTAGATGACTGTGGTTAGGGATAGGGTTGGTCGAAAGTGCCTTTCTTAGCCTCGGATGGCTGCAGCATCTATGTGAGGGACGCCGGGCCCGTTTCCCGGTTTTTAACGAAGTTGTTTTTAAAAAAAAATAAAAAAATAAAAATAAAAATAAAAATAAAAAATTGTTTCTTGTTTTTGAAATAAGACTCAGAGGACCATGGTAGATGGGGTGAGATGCGCAGAGAATATGCTGTACATATAAATGAAGTATTTCAAAAGGCGGGCACAGAGACATAGCCTGCACTCTGCCACACTCTGCCATGCTCTCTTGGATTTTTATTTTTATTTTTCCCTTTGTTTTCGTCTTTTTTTTTTTTTTTTCAAAGGAAGATTTTAGATATGGCCCTGAAAGTTTGATTTATTTGCGGCATGCCCCCCTGAGGGCTCAATCCCTAGACCTCCCCCTTACCCGTGTACAGTACCTGTTGACCTGTGTGCTTGAGCCTGTGACCTGTTTCTCAAATGCCGTATGTTCTGACTGCTGTACATAGGCGGTCGCGAGGTTTTGACCCGTAGACCTTAGAATAGGACGTCATAGGGTTAGTATAGGTCTTACCTGCTATAGTTCCCAAATCTCAAGTCCACGACCTTCTAGAAGCTGTAGCACTGACTCTTCGTAGGTCGTAGGGGTGAGTCAGCAAGGGGCAGTCCTAGCACAGTCAGCCAAGGGCAGTCCCAGTCCTACCTAGTCCAGTCAGCGGTACCCAGTCTCGGTTGCACTTCGTCCAGTCAGCAAGTACCATGTGGGACTGTGTACACCCCGGGCCCAGGGTCCAAGGGCAGACCAACGACAATCCGAAGTATACATAAAGAGGCAGCATCAAGACATTCATTAATTCTTCCTGTGAACCGTGCAGAAGCCCTGCCGGAGCGTCTTGTGTTACGGAGGTCTGCAGGTGCCCAAAGAAGAAGCGGGCTAAGAGGAGGAAGACGCGGCCATCGACGCGAGCTAGTTTAGGAGAGAGACAGCAACCATAGCTGCTACGTAGGATAGGGTAGGAAGTGTGTGTGTGTTGAGTGTGTATGGGTTGTCTGGCGCCCTGCACCATAGCCATCAAGACAAGTTTGAATCTGAGCTGTGTTCCTGGCCGCGTTTATCTATGAGCTTTGTGTGGGTGCTTCGCGCCAAGTTGTCCCTTCTTTCTGAATTGAGTCACTTCTCAGACCCTTGCCTATCCCTTCAGGACCCGGAGAGTCTATGTCCATCGATTTTATGGATGTTGGGGTCAGGAGTAGGCATGCCAAGAGCCAAGTTATGGTCATCGTAAATCATTTTAGCAAATATGCAGTTTTTGTTTCCTTGCCTTCTGAGGCACGTACCGAGTTAGTGATAGAGAAGTTTTTTGATTCCTTGGCAAGTGAGCATGGCATTCCGCTATCCATAGTCAGCGATAGTGATACGCGGTTTACTAGCCAGAACTGGCAGGAACTTATGCGAGTCTATGGCTCGAAGTTGTTGATGTCATCTGGTCGTCCTCCAGAGATTAACGGCCAGACTCAACAGATGAATATGATTCTGGAACAGATACTCATGATGTACATAAGACCAGATCAGATTGATTGGGATGAGATGCTTCAACAGCGATTTCGTCAAAACGAACATTTATATTTTTTAAACGAAATTGAAATTGTTATTTTCATGGTTATTTTGGTGTTTTTTTATGTTTAGAGCACACCATTTTGGGGAGGTACCCCACATTTGTTTATATTTTGTGCTTATGTTGACCACGAGTTTCACATCGCTTTCTCACAACTTTTTGGGAGGTACCCCACATTTGTTTATATTTTGTGCTTATATTTTGGACTAACTACGACGGGAGGAAGTTTAAGACCTTCTTCCTTACGCCTGTCTATGACGGCGCCTGTCTATGACGGCGAGGGGAAGAACTGGGTCAAGGAAGACAAGAAGGTGTCTCTTGATCTTCGTCTCTTCCAAGGTTATGCGTTTGACGTGCGCGGGAACAGAACGGGGTTCCGAATGCTGCCCCCGAAACAGTTCCTATCCAAAACCAATGGCTACCGCGTCATTGGATCCCTGCCCGTTGTCGACAACACTTTCATGCTCAACAGACCTTTGGTCCAGTTCAACAGCCCGGCGGACCAACTGGCGACTGTTGTTATGCGATACATTGAACAGTTCACAAAGTTGTCTACTGCCCAGCAAGTTGACTGTGTTTTCGTGCCCATTGACGCGGGGCCCAAACGACGGCAAGATCAGCCGGCCAGAGCGGGTGCGAAGAGGAAACAATTGGCGCCAAAAGCATCTTCGTCGGATGCGGTTGCCCAGACTCTTCCCGCTCCAGTTTTGCCCTCCGAGTGACAAGGTCGCGATGCAGCCGAGCAATCCAGCGAGGCCACAAACTTCAACGTCGGAGCTCTGCACCACCTGGCTAGTCCCCAACATCGTTCCCGGGGAGGTGTAGGTGTCTTTGACGAGGACGGATGGGAGGGTCAAGAGGGGGAGGGCGATGGTGAGGAGGGGGGCGACGGTGAAGAAGGAGATGCTGAAGGTGAGGACAATGACACGGACGAGGAGAGAGACGTTGGTGCTGAGGAAGTCGACGACAATCGCTTCTCCCAATGTGAGTGCCCACGCGACGGCAACGATTCGCGGGCGTGCCGTGGGGTTGACGCCTACGGCGTCGCTAACGCGGACGGTGCTGGTGGCCAGCCTGGAACCTTCCGTGGAGTGTCGCAGTTGCATAACCTGGCGAAGGATGGGAGAGACGAAAATGGCTCACGGAGAAAGAGAAAAGAGGAAGAAATGTCGCCCTCTCCTGCGAGTCAAACAAAACAGGCAAGGGTTGACGCTCTCAATGAGGCTCGCGGAGCATTGACGGCATCCCAAGAAGCACGAGCTCCTCGGAAAACAGGCAGGGGGGGGCGAAGTGGCAGTCGTGGCGGCGGTAGGAACGACTCGCAGAGGGTCAGGACACATGAACTGCGTGACTCGGGGGATGAGGGCGAGGGGGTGGGGCCTCGCATGCCCGAAGACGTTGACGACCCGATTCAGCACGCCGCGCCCCTCGATACAACACGATGTTTCTTTCTCGAATACGACGAGCAAGGTTTTGCCAGGTAAGACGTCAGTGTTGTTAACGTCGACGTCACAAGAATCAAACGCATTCCTCGTGGGAGGATCCTCTACAACCACCGCTCGTTGCCTGAGAACATTATGAGAGGCACCAAGAATGTCATAGAAAGCTCCATCACTGTTGACCCAGGGGCGTGGGATAGACCTGAGCTCGTTCTTACACCAGTTGACCCCAACGACGTCGTCGGAGGGCAGGGAAGGCGAATCACACCGGACGAGTTCTTCCAAAAAGACTATGCAGAGTTCGACTGGTACGCTGTCTATGGTCAACATACCGTCGAGGCCATGAAACGGTTGGTGGCAAAGGACTCCGCTGCGGTCAAAGTGTATGGCCTCCACGCGTGCTCTAAAGTGCGAATCGTCTTTTTCGAGGATGACCAGACACGAGGGTATTTCAATGTCTCCGCCTTCGACAACACACGAGAGAATCGCGGAATGATGTTATCCTTCCAAGACGCAGTGCGTGATATGAGGCAATGATGGATCGACAACAACAGAATCGAGGCCCCCAAAGTTAAGGTCAGGGAGAAGGATGCCGCCGCCGTTTTGCACCAGAAACAGTGGCAAAACTTCCTGAGCGCCTACATGGGGAAGGCGTGCGACAAGGCATTTGTGAAACAGGCGCTCGACAATGAATACAGTAAGGATTGGAGTAATAAACTACGGGGGTACATGAACCTCGCCACGTCCACCGACGCAGTTTGGCCACTGCTGGAGAGGTTTTTCACGATGTTCAAGGGGGGTAAGCTGCCAATCGGCGACGACAAGATCCCGCTTGACATGCCGGGGAGGATGGAGGGGCGCCTGCCCGGCCCGTACACCGACGAGAGCAAGGGACAAAGGTCGTTGTACCACTGCATATATGCAAGAGATGGTCCCAAAGGCTTCACCGTGTCCTGGAAGGATTTGTGTCCTTCATACTTCAAAAACTTCGGGGATATGACATGCCGCGAGAGAGAAGTTAGCTCCTGCTCATGAAGGGGAAAGTTGTGGCAACAAATGTCAAAGTCACGCCTCCGCGGGTGAATACAGAGTGCCTCCTCGACATTACGCGCAAAAAGAGATACATGGTTTGCATGTTCAACTATGTTTGGTTCCGCGCAGACGGAAGGGGTGATGAAGAATGGAACGACGACTTCTTCATGTTGTACAATGACCTGGAAGAGAGGTATGCACGGAACGGGCTATGCGCAGCTGAATGGGAGAAGGAACGAGAGAAGCTGCATAGCAACAAAGTGAAAACGGTCCCTCGACAACTTGGAGGAGTGGAGGAGGTAAGGCAAGGTGCGGGCTTGGGGCCTACAGAAGTGATGTACAAGGAGGCTCCGTTTCACTTCAAGGTGTTTATATACACCGTGATCGATAAGCTCGATTTGCTTCGAGCGGAGGTGAAACGAATCGCCTCCAGTGCACGTCATCTTGTCTGGCACAAACTCGGCAGGCAGACGACATTGCTTCCGGTATGCATGCGGACGAAGGAAGTATTGGCAGCGCCTGACGACGTCGCCGCCTCCGCGCAAAAAATGACATGCAGGGCCACCATCGTGGACATCTCAGCCACAAATTTCAGCAGTGAATGGACCTCGCAGGACTTCGATGCGCTGTACACAATGATGGCGAAGTGTTGTGGTCCAAATTGAGTCCTCTTCTTCTTTGCACCACAGAAGGTGCAAAGCGATGTCTTGTGTCACTTGTTCTGCTGGGAGGACATCGAACTCATCCCTGGGTCCTGGAAATGTGTGGACAGGCCATCTAGTGACGTCACAAGGTATGGCAACATTGCTACGACGAGTCGGGACTTGATGGTCATTGTGCTGCACGCTGAAGGAGGGGATCGGAAAAAAGTAACTGTCGCACCGCCACTTCTCAATGATCTCACGGAAGTGCATGTTGTGGAGGATAAGTTCGGGAAGTGTCTCGGAAAACACGGTGGCATCGAAGGCGACGAAAGTGATGCGTATTCGATATGGGAGCGAGAACCCGGCAAGTTGCGCAAGTTGTGCAGTTCATTCGTCGGAGAGGCGGAAGGTGTCCTTTTGCTGGGTAGGGCGCACGCGGATCTTGTGTGAGAGTTCTTGCTTGCAGGTAATAATGTCATTGCCTGCGACAAGTCGGCCAAGGACATTGCATACTTAACAAAGTTCATCGACATACTTGTCAAGGGCTCGAGATTCGACTGCCGGCTCGAGAAGCCGCGTTCCACATATCGCACCAACAGGGATATGTACCACAAGTTGGGACCGAAGACACTGAAGGTGTGGGAATACCTGTTCCGCGATGCGCCGGACGGACGTCTTGACGGGAGATATCTATATAAGAAAGCCAAGATGATAGAGGCCCTCAAACGTTATCACGGTGCTCTGACTGGCGTCTTCGAGACATTTGTTGCTCGATGCGAGATCTTGAAGTTTGATTTTCACAAAGATCAACTCACGTTCAAGGACTATGCAGACCTCACTAAATCGGGTGAAGGCTTTAACCCCGTCGACAACAAAGTAGACTCATCGGACTCTGACCTTGAGATTGAAAACGACACCAATGCAACCGGGTGGCATGGGCAGTCCACTGCCATGGAACACGGCGGCAAGGAATATGGACCGGGTCGATCAGAAGGATACTCGAACCCGCCACCCGCGAACAGTGTGGCCTCAATGGTGGACCGGGTTGAGCGTACGCCTATGGAATACGGTGAGGACGATGAGCTTGATATTCCTGCTCAGGCAACGAAGTTGGCGCCGGGCGATCCGATTCCTCCCGTCTTTTGTGCGGACCCAGACACTATGTGTTTCTTGGAGGACAAATACGCCCGCACAAGTGAGGACAAGTGAGGCCATGATATCATTTGGCATGACGACATTTTCGAGCCATGCATCCAAGGTGGGGAGTGGAAGGTGGCGGTGAAGTATGTAAAGGGTTGGAGATCGTTTGCCCGCATGAGAAAGGACAGCTGGCTGAAAACGACGAAGCAATCAATTTTATATCGCGTGCGGAAAGAGAACCCCGGAGAGAGCGAAACCTCCATCACAACAAAGGCAAAACAATTGTTCAATGCCTTGCGAGCCACTCAACAGTTGGAGTACACACACAAGTTTTACAAGCTGCAGACGAGCCCCTCGCGCGGATCAATCGACTGGAAGGTTGACCGCACCGCCGCGACCGAGAGCATGGAGGTGGACTCCCAAGAAGATGCCGCCCTTGTGTCTGAGGCGGCAGCAGGGAACACGAAGGATGAACAAAGGGAAGATGTCAAGACCACGTCCGGCGTGAAGGCTCCATTGCTAGAGGTGGGAAACACGTCCGCAGACAAAAAACCCATCATTACCATCTCTGTCGCAACGAGGGATACATCACAAGGTGGACATGTGTCACTCGACAAGCCGTCGGATGCAGGCGTCTCATACGGGAGTCCCCTCGCGACAGGTGCGGCAATGGAAGGCAGATCAGAGATGGAGTCGGAGTCCGCTGTTGGGGTGGGCGTCACGGGAATGTCGTTGCATCCGCCCTCATGCACTAGCAAAGGTGATGCACATTGTACAACAACACCACAGGGAGGGGTCACAGGGGATGACGGGAATGGTGGGGATTCAGAGGGGTCTCAACGTTCTCACAATTTTGAGGACATGACCATGGACGACGAGGATGGGGCAAAAGGGGGAAAGGGCGTGATCCATCCCACACGTGTAAAAAATGAGGGGTAAGATAGGGAATGAACTCGAGGGGAATCCTCTTCAGGGGGAAATTTAATGTTTTCATTTGTTTGCTCATTTGTTTTAAATTTAGGTTTGTGGGCGAAATTTATTACTGTATACAATTGGGTTGTTTACTCATTTGTTTTCAATATAAGTTTTTGGGATTTGGCCGTTTCATTGTTGACAAGAAAATTGTGCGGTGAAAAGGAGAGTGTCGTAGTATGCATGTGTGTCTCTCTATATTCGTCGATATGCGGCGGTATGTATATGCGTGTATGCCTTGGGGGTACGGTGACGAAAGGGGGCAGGAGTCTGGATTGATTGATTGCATACATCAATGTCGTCCATCTAAGATTGATCACATATTTTGAATACATCGTTTCCGTTGCTCATGTTATGGTAAGGCACTTGCTCATGTACAAGTATCTCACCTTCATCCCCTCCCCGTTTTGTACACTGCCTCGGCCACCGTTTCTTACACTCTCCCCGCCCTCCCTTGGCCACCATTGTTTACACCCCCGTCAATGTCGTATCCGTCGTGATTGTCGTGTGCAGTGCAAATTACAACAACGGATGCAAGAAACTGCAAACGAGGGTGGACAATGCGCCTCGCAACGTCGTCTTTATCAGAGATGGAGATGAAAGCACTCCCGCATGTCATCCGGGTGTACGGGAATAGGTTTCCAATAGCGAGCACACACAATCACCGGACGAACAAAGTATTGAAGCTAACTCGATACGATTTTATTTTACTAGTCGGCGAACGGAACTGGTTAAATGACAACGTCGTCAACTTCTACGTGAACCTCATCGCACTAGACAACTGGTGTAGAATCACACACGTAGAATGCGACGTAGAGAACGAAACCATGATTAGAACAGGAAAGGGTCACATTCCTAGAACATCAGTGGTGAGCCCATTTTTCTTCGCCAAACTTTTTGACAACGAAATGAGATATCGAGAGCGAGATGTGCAGCACTGGTCGAATGACGTCATAATAAGTGACATGGACTTTATAATTGCCCCTTTCCATATCGCACACATGAACCATTGGACCCTCATTGTGGCTGACTTCAAGAGGAGGAAATTCGAATCTTACGACTCCCTCAGCCCCGACATAGAACTGGCAAAAAAAGTGACCGGCGGATTTGCAAAGTTTCTGTTCGAAAGATCGATTGAGCAAGGCAAAGACGTGGACACGAAACCGTTTAATCACATATGGAACGTAGAGGGCGTCCCGAAACAACGTGACACTAGCTCATGCGGGGTCTTCATGCTCACATACGCATCGCTATTGGCAAGGGGTCACCTTCCACCTTTCTCTTTCACCGCTGATGACATACCCACAATACGTTGTCGAATGGCTTTGGACACAGTGGTTCGTGAGTAGTATGTACCTGTTGCTGGATATTGTGATTACATGCGGACGGATGTGGGTAACATTAAATTGTTTGTGACGTTAAAAATGTATAGAAGGTGGCAAACATTGCTCCAGACCCCTACCCTTACCCCTTATCCCCTAATACCCCTAAACCCCTTACCCCTTACCCCTTACCCCTTATCCCTTACCCCTAAACCCCTTACCCTTTACCCCTTACCCCTTACCCCAAACCTTGAATTTCAAATGCAAATTTGACCCTAACTCACCATGAAAATTACAATTTCAATTTCGTTCAAAAAATATAAAATGTCGTTTCTACGAAATCGCTGTTCTTCCTAAACTTACGTAGCTAGCGCCAACAACACCAATGTCCACCTAGCTACTTGGCGGACTCCCAACGAGTTGTGCAAGTCCTTTAGACCATGCAGGCTGTTTGAAGGTTTGAACCGAGACCAAATACAGAGACTGCCACGCGGAACTAGGGAGTTTTATGCTATAAACCAATCGATCGTGAAAAATCTTTTTTGCTTGCTATGACTCTCATTTTAGAGTGCTAGATTTTGTTGTTGGCGTCATGCACAATGTGAAAGCATCTGGGATCTTTGTAACATAGGGGCTCGTTCCACACTCCTTGGGGCGTCCTCGAAGCCCGAGGAAAAATTCCTTTTAGTCAAAAGGAAATTTGGGCCCTTCGTTCCACCTGTCCTCGGGGACGTCGCCCGAGGAAGTTTCCTTGGAGCGATGTCAGAAAAGAAAAAAGGGGAAAAAAAAAACAAATGTGCTTAAGGCCTTCAGCCAATAGGGTGCCGCCACGATCCAGATTCTCGGTTGTAACGTCTCTCTACGCGTGTGCCCGCTCCTCTCCGTGAAACGCGGATTCCTTTTGCCCAAGGAACCCCGTGAGGTCCCTTGGGCAAAAGGGAGAAATGGCTGGGGAATCCCTGGAGCCCGAGGAATTTCCTTCGGAGTGTTTTAACTTTTTTTTTTTCTACTGCAACCCCGAGGATAAGTGGAACGAACAATTCCTCGGGGACTTTCGAACGAGCCCCATAATCACCGTTCATTCCTTGGAATTTTTAGGGGAAAACAAGATTTCATTACAGAACATTGAAATGGAGGCGGGGAACCGCACAACCCTACGTGGACAAACTGTGGAAATTTTGATTAATCTAGCGAGCTCACGTTTCTACGTGGACAAACTGGGGACATCAATCTAGTGAGCTTATATTTCGAATGCAACAACCGACTTTTTTTGTGTTGTCTGGCCAGAGTCGCTGAGCAATAAACCACCAGTACTTGGCCCATATATAGGCCGCGGGACAAGATAGAGTAGAAACGTTTCTAGTCGGATGAATTTGGGCGCTCCTGTAGTGCCCCGTACGTTTCCGAAAATCATGGTTTGTTAATGGGCACGACCTTAGGAAGTACTGGTGGTTTAAGGTCAGAGCCCACCTCCTACCACCCAAGGCCAGGGCTTCCAGGGCCAGGCACTCTCCATTACCAATTTGAAGCCACAGGGGGGCACCCCCCTCCACCCC